>JAOTQH010087383.1:0-16512 GCA_025631255.1 Cornus kousa | reverse complement strand
CTTTGAATTTTGCTTCTGAATACATACCGGTCGACGTTTGTGACAAACCGGTCGACGTCTGTGATGCTGTTTCTTGAGCTTTGTCACTTTCTTGAAGATCAATTGATTCTCTTGTTTTTCCATTCTCTTGAACATTGATTGATCATGAATTTTGTATAATATTTCCTTGCATTAAGACTCAATTGGAATGTTAGAGAACACAATAAATTTAACTAATTTGTTATCATCAAAACACAATGGATTAAGAACCTTGATCAACACATCGCACAAGTAGCACCTCGGCTCCCACTTGCCCTTGTCGCGACATTCCCCTTTGTCACTAGCCTTGGAGCTCTCTCTATGGTCCTTTCTCTTGTCATGGCGTAGACGTTTCTCATCATCCCACCTTTGTCGTGGTCCCTCTTGGGAGACGTGGCCCTCTTGTCATCGTACCTAAAGTCTTCAAGGCGCTCCGTTATAGCCATTGCGGATGCCAAGTCTCTAGGCTCCCTCCTTCTAAGCTCTCTGGCCACCCAAGACTGCAGCTCATCTATGAACAAGCACACGCGTTGCCGCTCCGGCATCTCTGGGATCTCTAGTATCAAGTTGGAGTACTCCTTCACATACTCCCTTATGTTGCCCTTCTGCTTCAGGCACTTTAGGTTGATCATGGCAAGGTCCTCGACACCCTCGGGGTAGAACTGCATCTTAAGCTGCCTCTTGAACTCCTCCCATGTGTCAACCGCTCTTGCGCCCCTACCTGTGAAGCACTGCCTCAACTATAGAGCGGCAATGTCCGTGAGGTACATAGTTCCTGTCTACACCTTCTCTTCATCATCCTCGATCTCCATACACTCGAAGTACCGCTCTATGTGCCAAAAATAGTTGTTAATCTGGCGTGCATTCCTCGCCCCATCATATTCTTTGGGCTCCAGCGCCTTCTTCTTCCTTGACTTCACCACGACCTCACGGGTCTGGGAGAACTCTTTTTTGCACTCGGCAATCTCCACGCGCAAGTCATCTACTCGATCATACAAGTCCATTTCCTTCTCTCGTGCCTTGATGGCGATGTTGTCAATTAGCTCGTAGAGCTCCGCCATCTTTCTCTTGAGCCTATTAAACTTGGTCTCTGTGTAGACCAAGTGTGTGGTGAGCTTCCCTTCCAAGCTCTGCTCCAAGACATGGACATGGTGGTCTCCTTCGCTAGCCATGTCTACTCCAACAAAGCTCCATCAACGAAGCTGCTCTGATACTAACTGTCACGGGCTTAGAGTTTCAGCACCACTCTAGCTACTCCCGTATGGCACCAAGACGTTGCTTCTACTCTCGTAAGTACTTGGTCAACCTAACTCCTGTGCCCACCTTAGCCAACGCACTCTGCTCGTGTGCTTACTAGTGTTGTAGTGGCCCTCACCCTTGCCCTCACTTAGCTTGCACACTCACACACACTAAGGCACTTAAGTTGGCAAAGAAAGAACACTTCTATTACTTCAAAGAATGCTTTGTACAAGGTTAGCTCTCAAACTCTCTATAAGGCTCTCAAGACTCATTCCATGACTTGTTGTCTGCAAAATAAAGTCCCACTCTTATTTGTAGGTATCCCCATCCCTAATGAATGGCTAGGATACATTCTAACCGACAGTGGAGATCGATTCTCTAGAATCTTCTCTCACCTTCTTCACATTTCCATACTTATCCATAAGTATCTACAACATTCTAGAACTCTCTATACTACTCCACACAACTCTGGAGAACTCTAAAAACTTCCACACACTTCTACACATTTCTACACTTATCTAGAATCTTCAACATAACTCTAGACAATTCCGGAAGACTCTAGAAACTCCACTCCCCATGCAGTTGTCATGCAGCTTTCTACAACGTCTGCGTGTCACCTGCATAGCGTAACCTCCATAGGCAGGGCGTGATAATAGGTAGGGGTTGTTCTCTCAGGAATTTCATTGAACAACTGTCGTGCATCATCTAATAACCCCATTCCCTTCAAGTACAATGTAGCAAGCTTATTTCCAATCAAACTATTCGACTTGATAGAGCCCATTTTCACAAATTAACCATGAATTTGCTTGATTTCATAAGAACAATCACGGTTTCCATTGAATAGGTTTAAGAGAGACAGACATTCGTCAGCCTTATTCGTGTTTTTCGGACTTTGAACACTACAATCTCTTGCATGCTGAGCCACTGGAACTAAATGGGCTTGTGGGTTTCTCTAGTTTGACACTAGTGCGTGTTTGAAACCAAGATTTCGAGCCGTTAAGAGTTGAAATTTAAATTTTGCCGGGGAATAGTCGAGTTTGTGGGTTAAATGGTCAGGGAATGAACTTTTAGGAAGATGATTAGAAGGAAGAAGCAATCCACTTTTGAGAGCTGCCATTACAAATCCAAACTCCGAAAATAAAAAATAAAAATAAAAATTTAAAATTTAAAATTTAGTTAGATGAGCGAAAGAGGAAAGAGAGAGATCTAACAAAAGAGACTCTATTACAGTGACCCACTGGGGTTAAAAAGTTTTTATGCTTATTCAGCATTGGTAAAATCCCTTTGTTAGCCTTCAATACAAAAGTCTGAGGTGAGAAAAAAAATTTCAAACTTTCTAACTAGGATTAGAAATGAATTAAGTAAGAGTTTTAGACTATTATGCTGCGTTTGTTTGGTGTGCAAGAATGGAATGATCATGCAAAAATGGAATGAGAATAGGAATAAAATGGAATGACCATTCTCATTCTATTGTTTGGTTGTAAATATAAAATGGGTAGGAACGGAATAATAATAATCTTTCTAATATTTGGTTGGACTAATTTATAATTTAGAATGAAATAAATTATAAATTAAGTTCTCCAAAATATCAAATAAAGAATAATATCCTCACCTCTTATGTGGTCCAATAAAAATAAAACATGTCATCTTTTGTTAAATAGGTCAGAAAAATAAAGAAAGAGAAAATAAATCGGATCTTACCCGAATGAGATCCGATAAAAAGGGATAATTCTAAACAAATGGAGTTTTGTAGGTAAAAAGCCAAAAAGATGGAGTCAAACTTCAGTTTTTCAAATAAATGGAGTTTTATGAAAGGCTAACGTGGACATGAAAATTTATTGTGAAATGACCCAATTGCCCTTTCACTCTCCTTCTGCTTTCCAACTGCCCTTTCTCTCTCTTCATATCTCTTTGTGATTGCCTGCTCTTTTGGGGTTGATGCGCCCAATTCCCCCATCAACACCGGCAGCAAGAAGGTCATGCGACCACACCCATCGTCACCATCTCAAGTTTAAAATGACCCATCTCAATTTTCCTTTTTCAAAATTCAAGTACCAATTACCAGTAGTACTAACTCATCAATTGTCCCACCACACCACCAGATGTGTAAATGGATAAGCCATCAAAATTCCCAGAGCCTGAGATAGAGATTGATCAAACCACAGAGTCCAACTTCAATACTATCATAAAACATAAACATCAATTCAGACCCCTCTGCAATCTGCATATATGTGCGCCCCTCTTTCTGTGTGTGTGTGTGTGTGTGTGTGTGTGTGTGTGTGTGTGTAAGAGAGAGAGGCATACACAAATTCAGTTAAAAGATGAGCTTGACTCAGTTCATCGTTGCCGGTTTGTGCTCGGCCTTTCAATCCACTTCATCGCCAGTTCAAAGCTTACCATCGCAGTTATGAGCCCATCTTCACCTAAGGGTTTTGGCTACAACATTTTATCATGAAAAGGAAAGGAAAAAAGTGAAAATAAGGTGGGGAAAGCATGGAAGTTTTGAAATCTCTTCACAAAGAGATGTGAAGAGATGGGGAAAGCATGAAGAGAAAGAAAGGGCAGCTGGGTCATTTCGCAATAAATTTTTATATCCACGTCGGCCTTTCATAAAATTTCATTTATTTGGAAAACTGAAGTTTGACTCCATCTTTTTGGCCTACTTACAAAACTTTATTTTTTTTTTTTGGAATTATCCCTAAATAATATCTTAATTTATATAAGTTTTAAATTACAGTATTATCCTCTATAAATTATAATATTATAAATATAATTGAATATAATGATAAAAACAATTAAAACTTTCTATTTCATTTTCTCTCAACGAAGATAGTAAATTATTAGCTTCTTCTCTTCTGCCTAACCCAACAAAAAAAATGAAATACATAGGCCCATTTTGGGGAAGCTTTTTGATTCTAAAATTCCTTCCACTAAATTGGCTTTGTAAAATGCATTTTGATGGAAGAAATTTAAAACATAAAAATTTGATGCATTTTGGTGAGTGCATTTTTTGAGGTTCTTTTAACTACTAATTGAGTTTAACTCAGACAATTTTATTCTTAATGAGTTGAATTGGTATATAACAATAAAAGAGAAAAAGAAAAAAAATTGGATAATTAAAGTGATGGGCGGAAATCACCAATGATGGAGCAACAATTAGCGGTGTCAATTTTTTTCGTACTTCAATTGTTGATGATTTCACTGTCTTTGTTGATGCTTTCTACTTTTCATACTTCCATTGACGGCTGCGAAGTGAAGGTGGAATACAGAATCACAGACTGATCCAACTACAGAAGTTGAAAGAGGGAAAATAAAAAATAAAAAATGAAAGGGGGTAAAGAAATTAAACATAAAACGATAAAGAGAGATGGTAGCAAAGGTATCCATACCCAATTTCATTCTTATTTATAGCTATAATAGAACCCTAAATTTAGAATTAAGTGAACATGATACCAAAAATGATCGAGTAACCTTTAATATATAGATATATATATATATTGAGAGAGATAGTGGTTGTTCGGAATTCTAAAGAGGGTTGAATTGGATGAGAGTTTGCAAATCTTATAACTCCTTTGATCCTTAAATTTTGAGATCAAATGGGAGTCATTGGTAGGTTTTCACCTTTTAACATCTTTTGGCTTATGTTCCGCAAATTTAAAAATAGGGCAATATGGTAATTAAAAATTTAACACGTGATCAATAACCTGATTCCCGAGAAGCCATCTACGAAGCAAATTTTGTTGATTTTCCAAAAGGGGCTTTCAAAAAGCTAAATTTTCTTTAAAGTCCGTTTAATTTTTTTTTACCAAACAAGTACTTTTTTTTTTTGAGATGGGCTTTTTAAGTATAGAAGCCCGTTTTGAGGTTGCTAGAAGTCCAACCAAACAGGGCCATAACTCTTCCCTAATAATGTCTCTATCATTCCTTCTTTTCCTTCATTTTTTTTTTATTTTTTTTTATTATTATTTTTCACCGAACAGAGCATGGTGCTTTGATATTTATTCTAGGACGATTGCGAGGCACACCCTTCTCTTGATTTTTTTCTTTCTTTTCATGGCATACATCATGAATCCCGCTGTTGGCTAGTTTAACCTTATCAAATCACATGAATTGTGTGGATTGAAAGGAACTCAATGGCTTAGGATTCTATAAAGTTTCATGTATCAAGAGTGGATTTCAATTCTAATTATTCTTAGAATTAACCATCATTAATTTTTGAAACATCTGCTAATCAATCTAATCAGTTGTGGGATTGGAAATAATTTTCTATATTGGATTTTTTCCTCTTTTGCTGTCAAATCACCGGTTATATTCTCTTATTAATTTAAAGGTAAAATTTAGGTAGACATTAAGATTCCATCTGTTCGGGTGTAAAATGTTTTTTATTTTCTGATATTTGGTTGTCGTAAAATATTTACAAAGAAAAACAATATTAAAATTTAACAAATATAATTTACCAATCAATTTTCAGCAAGTTATTTTACACGTATCCTTGGATGGGCTCTACCTCAACCTCGACCTATACCTCTGCTGAATACTGAATAAATAAAAAAATATATATATTTTACCTGAAAAAAAAAAAAATATTTTACGTCGAAACAAACGCAACCTAAGTCAAAGCAGAATCAAGATCAAGTGTAAGAATGAAAACGGAAAACACCAAATGTAAGTCACACATAATAAAAGTAAGAACGGATGCACCACACTTGTAGAAGAATTGTGTGACTTAGGATGTATATATAAAATAGTTAATTTTTATATATATATATATAATATGTATATAATGTAAAGGACAATCCAGTGCTATGATAAGGCTCGCGAGCCCACTAAAGATATTCTTGACTTGTATTATGCCAATTTTTTGGTGAAGTGTATTATTTTTATTCTTAAATTTCTTGCCTAATGTCTAATTTATTTCTTATTATTCAAAAAAGAGTAATCAAAGGTCTGATACGGGCTCAACTTCTGAAGTGAAAAGGCGAGTGTGCAAACTTCTTTCTTCAACTTCTGCTACAAAGCCATTCGCGGGGGCTTCGAAGGCATAGCAATGGCCAGTTACTCAATACCGAGAAATGCTAACACGTCTAAACCAAAGACTACTGATCCCGCATCTGGCCTTAGCGACCTACCCCCTTGCACTATTTTCGAATTTGCTTTTAGTGCGTGGCTTTCGTGTGGTTGCCAAATAGTCGACATTGCCCTACTGGAAAGAGTTTTCAGTGTAAGATAAAGCTAAAGCTTGCAAAGAAGCTGACTCCCTTGACTCTCGTAATGTTTGCAACGAATGGTGAGCTTCAGATTCGCTTCTCCCATCGTAAAGTGTTCTGATCTTTTCTTGATTCTCATTCTTTGAAATTCTCTTACATAATTCAATTCACATGGTTTGGCTGACTTCATCAACTCCGCGAAGGGTATCGAGAAACTTCCTTTGAATCTTTCTTCGGCAATGGATCCGACAAAGGCTTTTAAAGCCACACTACTTAGACCAAGAAGGTAGTTGGACGACCGACGGGGATAGCTGTTGCGCCTGAGGGGGTGATGAGGACAGAAGAGTTCGTTCAAGCTTCATCTTCCTAACCTTGAACAGACAGCACGGGATCTCGTGATTGCGAGTCTAGGGACTCATAAAAGGCTCACTACCAACGCGATTCAGTCTTTGCGGGAGATGAATTGAGTCTTTTGCCTCACCTCGGATCGAAAGATTTCACTAAGCAACTCACTACCAGAACGTAAGTGAGGTAGGAAAGTGGTTTTCTCTTATTGTTTTGATTCATATGCCCTTCATTCATTATGTGTGTCCTGCGGGACTAGTAGTCTCTGGCCGCCCTGGACCGTTCATTGATTCACCCTTTTTCTACAGAATTAGAAGTTGACCCGGCGGGAGGAGATATGAATTCGCTTTCGAAAAATGTTCCAACGTTCAGAAGGAGTCGATAACGAAGCTTTCGTTAGCATTGATCACAGAACCGAGCAAAGAAAAAAGGGTCAATCAGAAGAGATGAAGGTGCGGCAAAGGTTATTGCGCTTATCTCCTTTCTTCATGGTCCGGGCAGTCACAGAATGAGTTCGAAATTCCCCATCGAAAAAGCAGAATCTTCCCTTCCCGTTTGGAGTGCTCGAAGAGAGAAAAGAAAGTGAAAAACGAACAACCATGTAATTATCGCTTTAAAGATAAGGATCTAATATGGCTGGCTTCCTCGCCAAGACGACGTCTACCTTATTGCGTTGCTGATCCGAGAATCGAATCATCTATTATTGAGTCTAGTGACAAGTGTCCCGGCTCTCCTCAAGACCTTTCTCATAGTTCGTTTTGCTCCATTTTGTATCGAGGAATGTCTACTATATAGTGGTCTTTCAACTGTTCTGTCATTTCTTTTTCATTCATTTTAGAGTCTTAAATACATAAGACTAGAGAGACGGCTCAAAGCCATACCTCAAAACAAAATCAGAATCTTAATCAATTTAGTGACGGTTCTTATATCGATTCTATTGTGGAACGAAGTCCTCAGGCAAGATCAGAGTTTGCACAGATTTCTGAAATCCATTCTGCGACGCCTAAAGATCAATATCCCATCCTATGGGCTTTGCTTTCCAAAACGAAAATCAAGCGCGAGAGGAATTGATCATATTGGGCGTAGTGGGGGGTCATTTTTGGAGCGATTTTGAGTTCCGAACCCTTCTTTTATTTTTGGAACATCCGCAGCATCGGCATGAGCTTCGTTGCAATAGAGCAAAACCTATTCTTGGATGATCAATAGGTAATCCCTTACAAAAGATTGATTGACGGCGGTTTGTTACTAAAGAACCTGCCCGTATAAGACATGTTTGATTCCGGGGTCTGACCTTCGCGATCGAAGATAGAAGGATCACTACGGCTACTCACCCGTACGTACCTTTGGATCTCATTTCTCAAGCAGATAGAGTACTTTCAGGCGTAAATGTAAATGGGCGATCCCGGGGCTTTGTTTGCTTCTTGTTTTCCAACCCTTTCGCCAACACTGGCTCCCCAAGCTACCTTGAGGCCAAGACTTTGAGAAAGTGGTTTCTCTCTCCAGTCTCCACTATATGCCCTATAATCGGCTTCAAAAGTCCTGGGAAACAAAACGAAGTATGCGTGGCATGAACTCATCGGGCTATTCCAATTAGGCGACAACTCTTATCAACAGAAAGCCCTACTGGAACCAGGGGAATGGCAAGGTCGCTGCCGAGCATGGCGAGACCCTTTATATAGTATATAGGCAATTAGAAGTATAGGACGTTGAGCTCCTCGGGGTAAAGAGGAGAGAGTCAGAATAGCCAACTACTATTAAACAACTATCCCAAAGAGTGGACCCCCCGACCTAGCCCTATTTCGAGATCTTTCCTAGCCAAAGATGGACCTTGAAGACTCGGAAAAGATAGATAGGGCCGATCCGCGTTCCGCTAAGATATAATAAGAACTCGCCAGCTTGAACGACATTATCAGTCTAGTCTCCTAACCCAATAGGATTCCTAACTATAGCCCTGTCCTGTGCTTTAAAAAAGGGGCTTCCACTCATAGACTTTCTTAAAAAAAGAGAAAATGACCGGACGTACCTGGTTGCGATCATAGGAAGAAAGAATTATGGCAACTTGGGTTTAAGGCAAGGAGAGAGAGCCACTTTACCTTAAGGACGTGAAACAGAAGGAAGAGAATACATTAGACCTGAAGCCGGGGAAGAAGACATAGATAGAATACCAGGGGAGAAAGAAACTATGAAGGTTTACAATGAAAAGAAGAACCACTTCCATTGGGAAAACCAAGTGCTGTCGAGAGTCAACCTCCTTCTTGATTTAGGTAAGCAGTCAACCGTTGAGCGCTTTATATCTCTGACAAAAAGGCAGTGGGCATCAGTTTCTCTTCCTAGAAAGTCAGTAAATGCCCACCCAAGATGCTAATCAACTATGTAACGGCCGGCTTATAGATTCTATGGATTCGTCGGCGCATGTGTACTACTTCATCAGGTACAGCCCCCTACCCTAAGCCTTACAGCTTCAAGTTTCACTCATATGTCACGCCAATAGCAGTAAATCAACAAAAGACTAAGCCAAGTTGCTAGGTACAGCCACGGGAACATAGTCTTGAGCTACGCCCCAGTGGAGAAGGTATGGTCAATTATGGAATTCTTTTAGATGAATAACAATGCGTCAGAAGTTTGCTTTTCCAGGCGTAAGGGCAAGAGCTTAAGCGGTTTTTCTTATTTGATTATTAGGATGGTACGCGAACAGATAGCCTCGCAATAGTGCCAGAGTCTCGCCTCTGGGGTTGGTCTAAAAGGATAGGAGAGATTACCCGGTGGTGTCAATCTCTCTAAATGGGGTTGCTCTGCAGCAACTGAGACTTCAACATCTGCTATGGCATGGCAGCCAAGGGAGAGATCGCTATAGTGCAGAATATCTTACCACGTATCGCTTGAGTCACAACACTACTTTGACAGCTATATAAAACTCCAAGTAATAAACTTATAAAAAAATATAAATAATAAAAGGCGTTTGGAAATGAAAGTGAAAGCTCAACTGCTCTTGCGTGTTAGCTTTCTTTCGTTCTTTCCTTGAGGGGCAGGAGCAACAGCGAGAGCCGGTGTATCCTAATTCAAATCATCGCCGATACGAGCTTGATGTGATGTCTTGAGCTGAACCGTGCTCAAGTTCCAAACCCCTAAGTTAAAATCCAACATGGTCTTATTTTTCTCCTCACCACGGAGTGGTTGAAACCCAGCATCTTTAAGTAACCTGGTGATGAGGTAAGGAAATGAAAATGCCCAAGAGGCGGCTTTGCTGGACCGTGCTGCAATCAGCTCTTTGTAGACTTTAAGCGTTTAGTCCCAGACAAGCTGTGGGATGATGAACTAATATTCTATTTCGGCGGCATAAAGAGCCTTCAGAAAATCTCCTTTACGCTCGGAATGTCCTAGCACCGGGAAGACGTTCTTGGCGAGAACTAAATCTAGAAACCACAACTGAGAGGGTAAGAAAGACTTGTTAGTGCTTGTGGTTCGCTTGTCGGTATACTCACCATGGCAAATTTCTCCCACAATGTCTGCCAAGGATAATTGATTTGGCAATTCAGCATAACGAGGCAACCCATCTTCTGCCACCGGTGAAGTCAACGGACAGTCCATAGCCACAACGAAGTTATCAAGGCTGAACTCATATTCATAAGAAGTTGGAAATTGCCCATGAAGTCGATCCCCCACATATCAAAAATTTTAACAATTAAGATAGGAGTGAGGGGAATCATGTCTTTTTGGGACATGGAACTGAGCCTTTGGCATCATTCACATGATTTACAGAAATTGTAGGCATCCCGAAACAAGGAGGGCCAATAAAATCCGCTTTGAAGAACTTTGTTAGCAGTCTTTTGGCACTGAAATGGCCTCCACAAGCAAGAGTATGGCAAAAATTCAAGACACTTGTGGTTTCAGTCTCGGGGATGCATCACCAGATAATTTATTCTGGGCAATACTTGAACAATTCCGGATCTTCTCAAAAGAAGTGTTTGACTTGGGAGAAGAACCGGTCTTTCACTTGTTTGCACTAATTAAACAGAATTTTTCCTACCGCTAGGTAGTTCACAATGTCTACAAACTGTGGAAGACTTAAATGGGAAATCTAAAAAAGTTGCTCATCCGGAAAGGAATCATGGGCGGCAGTAAATTCGGAAGATTTTTCAATGAGTAAGCGAGAGAGATAACTGGCGACAACATTGTCGGTCCCTTTTTTATCCCGGATTTCAATATCAAACTCTTAAAGTAAGAGTATCCATTGAATTAGGCGGGGGTTGGTCTCTTTTTTTGCTAACAAGTGCCCAAGAACGGCATGATCCAAAAAGACAATAACCTTGGATCCAAGAAGATAGGAGAGAAATTTATCCAAGGCATACACTACATCTAGCAATTCCTTTTCAGTGGTGGTGTAATTTAATTGGGCATCGGAGAGGGTCTTGCTAGCATAGTAGATGACATATGGAAGTTTATCCACATGTTGGCCCAAAACCGCGGCTAATGCATAATCGGATGCATCACACATGATCTCAAAGGGGAATGACCAATTAGGCGGTTTCATGATTGGGGCGGATGAAAGGAGAGTGCGGAGTTTAATGAAAGCTTCCATGCAAGCTTCATTAAAATTGAATAGAACATCCTTGGCAAGAAGATTACACAAGGGCCGAGAGATTTTGCTAAAATCTTTGATGAAGCGAAGATATAATCCGGTATGGCCAAGGAAAGAGTGGATTTGACGGATGAAATTCGGAGGAGGAAGATTAGAGATTAACTCAACTTTTGCTTTGTCACCTCAATTCCTCATTTTGAAATGACATGTGATAAGTGCCGAATATTGCATATTCAAGCGCCCATTCTTGCATTAGTTGTAATGACCCAAATTTTCACGGATAATTTTTTTTCGTTGTCTTTTCCCTTCTGGGGTTGGTTTCTCATTGATTAGTGTCATTTTGAGTGCTCTGGAATGATTTCTGAGACTCTTTTAGGTGGTTTGACAACTTCCTTTGAGGACCGAGTCGTTTCCATATTTTTCGTTTTCTAACACTATACACTTTTCGTCTTTTTCCCGTTTATCGCCTTATTTGCGTAACCATACTTCTTGTGTTTGGAGTTGGTTTCTGACTTCATGTATTTTCATTCTAAGTGGTTTCCATGAGATACGTATCTTTACTTTTGTAAGAAAGTAATCTGGTTGCTCTCGGTGTCCATAGGGGCATGGATGCATAGTTTTTTAGAAACATTTCCTTTTCTTGGGGTGTTTTTCGTAAATATCTTCTGAAGATATTTTATTTCAGGGGTATCTAAGAAAATATCTTTTGGAAGATATTTTCATTTAGGGGCAGTTTCACAGTTTTCACTTTTTGGAGGGGGCCATTGTGCAATTAATGAAAGTTATTGCTCAATGCCTCGTTTTAAGCCTGGATCCTCGTACGGGATTCATTTTCACATTTCATCGAGTCATGGACTCTTAGAATTTCCTCCTGGTCGATGTTTTCCAGTTTTAGGGTTTCTAACCCAGTTTGCGCCAAACTTGTTTTGGGCATAACTTTTTGCCCGGGACTCAATTTTTGACGTTGTTTCTTCTATTGTTCTTATTTTCTCATTTTAAATCATTTTCGTTCATGAATTTTTTCCGTTTGAGCGCGTATTCTCAAATTTCACTTTTTCGGACCCGGCGGGGCCCGTTCGGGGCAGTTTTAGGGTTTTTCTATAAATAGGGTGTGAGATAAGAAAATATCATATTTTTCTCTCTCTCCCCCCTCTCTTGGCCGGATTTCATGGTAGCCATGGCTGCCATGCTTCTCTCTTCTTTTCCAGTCACTTCCCTTGGTTGAAAAGGTGTAGTACCTTAGTGTTTATTGCTCCCCTTGCCAAGCTCTACCTTTCCCCCGTATTAGATTTCAGTTTTGGCCACATTTTGAGTTTGGGTTTGAAGTCAAGATGTGATTTTGATGGGGCTTTCTTCGGATTCTTGTTCGTGGTGTTGTCCCCGACAAAACCTAGAAGTTTCGTCGGATTTAGAGCCGTTTCATTTTGGTGGGGATTTGAGATTTAATCTCAAATGGAGGTAGGGAATGTTTTAGGATTTTATATGTGTTGTATTGTGTATTTTCCATGATTATACAACCTATATGCATGCCTTGTATCAAATCTAGAAAATTGAAATATTTAATTCTTTGTATAAGATTTAAATTTCATGATGATGTGTAACTAGGATTTGAATTGTGGCATGGAGAAAATTCTTGCTTTAATATGTTGTTTAACATATATTAAATTTGGATTAATTAAATAAGAATTGCTCTTTTTAATTAATATTTATCTTTTGTGAAAGATTAAAGTTCATGGCCTTACCTTGCATGAAATTGAGTTGTATTATGCTTTTAAATTAAGTCTTGACATATTCTTTAACATACTTAACTTTGAGAGCATTTGGATAAGTATGAAAATCTAAAGATTTCAATTAAATTGATTAATTAAAATCTAATTAAGGGTTCCTTTTGTTTAATTAAGTTTTTAACTTGATTTTAGTGAATGTATGTGTATACCATGCCATGTTGTATAACATGTATAAATTAGGGACCATTTGGTTGAGATATGAAACTTGGAGGAATTAATTAGGTTATATAATTAATTTTCGTTTCTTTTGCGTTACTGATTAAATCATGAAATTGACATTGATAATATGTTTTAAGCATGATTTTTGACTTATAATGAAATTATGAGTTTGTCTTTCAATATTGGATTATATTATTATAGCATGTAATGAATCGCATTTTGAAGATTCAACATTTGTCATCCTATAGTAGATGTGGATTTAGAGCATGTGTTGTATGGTTATAACCTACTTGTGCATGGAAATTAAATTCGTGCATTGTATAAATTATGTATAAGTTGTGAACTTATTTCGTTATTTTGGAGTCTTGGGACATTGTTGTTACATGTGAAGTTTGGGTCTAGTGTAGGAGGTATGAGTTCTCCCCAATCAAGATAGTGGGCACTTAGGGTGGTTTTCCCTGCGGGTTAGTGCCCGGAACAACCATTGACCTCGGCAGAATTCCGAGTCTAGATGTCCAAGTCTTCCACTATTGTTTTCGCATTCAATTCCAAGTTGACAATCGTGTTTATCTTGTTGACTGTGGTTTTAGCTATTGGCGATTTTGATGTTGTTAAGTACATCCATACTAAATTGTTATATTTAGTTGATTTGATATTTTAGATTTAAAGTTGATAACTTTGAAAATCTATATCTAGTTGCTTTGTGTAAGCATGTTTATATCTAGTTGCTTTGTGTAAGCATGCTATATCTTGTTGCTATGAGTATCATACTCTTGTGTTGTTGAAATTGCATAAAGGTTGTGTTTTATGCTAGAAATGATCATAGGTAACTAGGATGCTCCCTAAGTCTCACATCGACATAGACGTTAGGTGAAATGAACCACAATGATTAAATCATGCTAACTTATAAAACATAGGTCGATGCATGCTCATTTCCTACGAGTAGCTTTATGTTACTCACCCCTATGTTACTGGGGCATATTTCAGGTACAAGAACTGAAGTTGAGACTCCTATTATGCTTGGATGACTTGTGGAGTTGAAAGTTTCCATTTTGATGAAGATTGGGTTGAAATGCCATTTTTGCTTTATATGTCAAAAATATGTATTTTTGATTCTAATCATGTAAAGTGTACATAAGTACACTCCTTTCCTTGTATCTGATATGTATAACATGAGGCCAAGGGCCACAAACATTAAAGTTTAAGTTTATGATTCTAAGTTTCAAGTTTTGTTTAGAAATATAAATTTTTCCAAACTTTGAGGTTTGACATGTGAAATTTTGTAAATGGAATGAAATAAGGCCGTAGGCCATTGTAGCATGTGTAAAATGTTATATTACACTTGTGTGCATGTTTATATCATCACACACTTGCATATAATGTGATTTGACCATGCAATGGGGAATTCATTTAAGACTTTGAAGCTTTTCTTCACTTAGGTGCATAGCAGGTTCATGTGCACCATTTCGAGCCATTTCGGTCGACCGAAATGCCACTTCGGTCGACCGAACCTCTTTGGATTTCAATTGTGCACAGTAAACTTCATTTCCAGTAGCAAAATGTACTGTTCAAGAGTTATTTCGGTCGACCAAAGCAATTGGAACCTTTTCTTCATGTTTTCAGCTCTCAGTATATCCATTTTGGTAGTCTGATGGGTCATTTCGGTCAAATGAAATGGCTAGATCCCGAGACTTGCTTCAGTTCAGTTTCAGCACTGTTGCTCCAACTTCAAATGACCATAACTCCTTCGTTTTAAATCCAAAAGGGGTGATTCTTGAGCCTAAATTCATGGATTTTGAGTCATCTTTCCATTGGTACCAATTCCATTCTAAAATTCTAATCAAAGTGGGAGTTATGCATATTTTAGTGAGAGTATATCAGTTTTCACTTAAACCGGGAAAGGGCATTTTGAGGGATTCTTGTCCAATATTCTTGGAACCTCTTAGATTGTTGTGAAATGGTTAAGTTAGGTTTTTTATACCTTGTTTGACTTGTTTAGAGTCAAGTTTCTCCTTTTTATTGGGATTTGACCATTTTGCCCATTGGTTCACGATTTTTGCCCGTTTTGACCTTTTGTTTCCGTTTTTATTCTCTTGAGTTCCGTAACTTCATGGAAGGTCACATTAGTGTCTTAGAGATAGTTTGTATCTCTAAAGACTTTGGTTTATCTTCTACTTCCGCATTACGGACTCGATATTAGGTCAACTTTCGGTTCATCACTAATACTCCGGGTTGAAAAACTTGGGTCGCTACAGGTGGATCATCCTTTACTCCAATGATGGAGTGACTATCTGTTTTTCGTACCTATTTTCATTTTCAGTAGTACTCTTTTGCTTTATGTTGTGCCATGTTTGGCATTGCTTTCAATTTTTATTTTGAACTTATAACTGCAAACCTTTTTTGCTATTTTGCATGGATATTCGGTTTTTAGTTAAATAAATTGCAGTTGTTTAGCTTTATCTCTGTCTAGATTTTTATGAAGCTGGTTGTGCATAGATGTGTTTTGACAGGTTTTTAGAATCAAGTTTAAGGGCGTGCTTTTGGAATTCACATGGTGGCTCATCTTTACACCGCCACTGAATTTTTTCCTCCACTTGGTAATATTGTTCTTGTTACCCTCTCTATTTTTCATTAATCATTATTTGTCTTCTCACATTGAGGACAATGTGACATTCAAGTTTGGGGTACATTATTGCATTTTTGGTATTACATTTTTGCTCACATGATCTAACTTGATTCATGTAAGTTAATAAAATCATTTTTTGGAAAGCGATGATAGTGTAATCTTGGAACATGTTGGAGATTGAAACATGTATATAATACTTTGTATATAGAGGCAAATGATAGTTTTGAAAATAAAGAAAAATCCGAAATGATCATGTGGATTCAAATTGGTTTGTATAAATGCTTCAATTAGATTTTCGTCAAATTTCATACTCTTTTATGCTTCACACTACACAAATGCACACCGAAAACTTAATTGTGAGACGTGCAACCTAATTGACCTTGACCTTGACTCAGTTGATTTGAATTGATAACCCCAATGAATGGATACCTTTGGCATATGTTAAATCTAAAAAAAAAAAAAAATTTTGAAATAAATAATGATAATGACCAGTTTAAGTTCATAGCTTTGCTAGCTCGGGTCATTAAGCCCTAGGAGTGTCTTTACACTTAG
>JAOTQH010087169.1:0-16516 GCA_025631255.1 Cornus kousa | reverse complement strand
GGGGGGGACGGGGGAGGGGTCACGTCACAACGTTTTTCCAAAAAAAGTCATTTAAGCTCTCAACACGGTATTTCACATCGAAAAATAGGTGTAGGCCCACATGGCATGTCATGGGGCAGTAGCGCGCGCCCCTGGTGCCCCATCTTGGTAGCCCTGACGTCTTTTTTGGTTTTGGCCATAACTCTTTCGTCCGGACTCCGAATCTGGCGATTCTTGAGTCAAACTTTGTTAATTTTTCATTGTCTATCCAATGGTATGCTCGGTAGCACCCAAATCCTTTTTAAATGAACATTTTGCCCTTGGGGTTAAACTTGTCTGTTTTTAAAACATTACTTCTGCATTTGTTTCCCTTTTGGTTCTCGTGACTTATGGGAGGTCACATTGGCATCTTAGGGATGACGTACATCTTTAGACACTTGGTTTCTATTTCCACTTCCGCATTCAGGATCCTTTATCGAGTTAAACTTCGGGTCATCATAGAATGCACTAGCTTGAAAAACAAGGGCCGTCACACTTTCTATACTCATATATGTTCCATGTTATCCCTCAACTCACAAGTAAACTTTTCAAATCCTGATCCCCAATGTATTTTTCTTATTTTCATAGATATGTTTTTATTTCATTCATCACTCATTTGGTAGGTCTAAGTACTCACGAGCACTTATATATACGGACTAAAGGACTCTCACTGGACTAGAACGGGGCCTCAACCTAAATAGTAGGCAACATGCAAATGCATATAAAGTGGGAATGAATACCTAGACCTACGAGGGCACACAACTATCCATTATATCCAACTATACATCCTAGGCATATATGCTCCCTAACAACTAATCCTGAGACTCAAGCTCATATCATGGCACATATCTATATATAAAAAAAAAAATCTGCATCCTATCCAAAACATAAAAGTAAACTATCCGCCATATTCTTTCAATGGCATGTCATCCAACTGATTCAGTGGCCTAACACGAATAGGTAAGACTTAACTTATTAGTTAATCTATCTCTAATATGCCCCCATATCCTGACAATGGTGCATTAATCCACATAATCCATAATTGATGCAACATATATAATTATACATCAAAATAATTCAGAAGTAAGCATAATCAAAATCATACAAATACATGATTATATTATACTACCAACACATGATTAAAATCATATAAACATCATTGAAAATTGCTAGATTAAGCTCAAGCAATCAGATTCTCCATTAACAACATGTAAGTCAATTACAATTCCATATTGTTCAAGTCTTTAGCATATTAATGTAAATCATGTATCCCAATCCTTAATGAGTCTATTTTAGCCAGTATAATACATTTAAAATAGATCCAAAATAACATACAGTAATAACATCCCAGAAATCCCCTCGTAGTGCCAAATCGGTGAACCGATAGAATAACCGGTCGTCCAATTTAGCAAATCGGTCATCCGATACTCCAAACTAGTAAGCCGATAGTCCCTATTCAATCGACAAAAACCCTATACCGGTCGACCGGTACATGCATTGTTCATCTTCTTCGTCTCCGACGAACTCTGCTCCTTCAAAAATCCATTGTTGAAGGTTCAAAGCTTACAATCTACATCTCAAAATGTCCCAACAACGATATTAAAGCATATAAACATGGTTACAACACCATAGAACACGATTCATGAATCAAATCATCAAATAATGAAAATCAATACAAATCCATATATATATATATTATTATACACTGTAAATCAGATTTTAAGATGTAACCAAATTTATTAATTCAATTTAAACATCTTGAAATTAATCTAGGGATGTACAGAACACATAGTCAAAGGAGAAGAATAGAAGTAAAACTTGCCTTAAGGATTTTAAGATTGAAAACCCAAGCCTCCTTCTTCATTGCAAAAGCCTCCTTCTTTCTCCTCCTTCTTTCTCTCTCTAAACTCTCTGCCTCCAACTTGTACATGAATAGGGTTTTGCAACCCTTTGGCAAACACAACATACATACATACATATATATATATATATATATATATAACCTATATAATCCTAATCCCTTTCCAACTATACCTTATTAATGACAAAGAAAATATAAAGTATAATATATATTACTAAGTCTGCTACTTATATATATACACATATATATATAATATAAAATATATAACATATAACAATATATTTATATATATATATATATATTTCTAACTATCCCATAATAATAATACTATTACTATTAATAGTACAAATAATAATAATAATAATAATAATAATAATAATAATAGTAATAATAAAATTATCCTTATATACATATATATCCCCATAAAAATATATATATATACAACTATCCATAGGTAAATATCCGTACCTATTTAGACTCCTATCCAAGTAGTCCATATGACCCAAATGGTTGATCAATTATTACTATCAATATCCATCCTTAAAAATAAAATACAAATAAACAATTTAAAATACAAATAAATATCTAGCATTTAAACAATTAAATACACATCATTTAGTACCCAATTTAATTAAACAATTAATTCAATTAAGCACATAAACAATTAGCCATGTAATCAAATAATTAATTAATTAATTAAAAATGTAATAAAATAATTAAATAAATCCCGAGATTATCCTTTTAAAATTAGGGGTATTACAATCTTCCCCCTTAATAAAAGGAATTCCAACCTCGAAATTCGCCCTTACCTTATTCCATTATTTCTGAAAATTGTGAGCGAATGATGTCCTTTCGTTCCCAAGTAGACTCAGCCTCATTATAATGGCTCCACTACACACGTACTAAAGGTATAACCTTATTATGAAGAATCTGATCCCTATGGTCTACAATGCGACATGGTGGCTCCATATATGTTGCATCCGATTATAACTTAATGTAACGACCCACTCCACCACATGGTATGATATTGTCTGTTTTGGGCTTGAGCCCGCACGATTTTGTTCTTGGGCTTTACCCCAAAAGGTCTCATACCAATTGGAGATAACACACTTACATATAAGCACTTCACCTTTCCTCTACCCAGGCGATGTGGGACTTGTGTACCCGTAGCTCGCCAGTGTGGTAGCCTGACAGTGTCTCTTGCACTCCCCCACAGCACACCCGCCCAGAAGGTCATCACAATCTACCCCCCTTGGAGGCTCGACGTCCCAGTCGGCACACTTCCGGCTGGGTCAGGCTCTGATACCATTTGTAATGATCTACTCCACCACATGGTATAATATTGTCCGCTTTAGGCCTGAGTCCGCATGGTTTTGCTCTTGGGCTACCACACTGGCGAGCTACAAAAGCACAAGTCCCACATTGCCTGGGTAGAGGGAAGGTGGGGTGCTTATATGTAAGTGTGTCATCTCCAATTGGTATGAGGCCTTTTGGGGTGAAGCCCAAAAGCAAAACCATGCGGGGTCAGGCCCAAAGCGGACAATATCATACCATGTGGTGGATTTGGTCATTACACTTAATCTCACCAATATCAATGTGATGATAACGATCCTCATCTCGTAGAAATTTTTGCAATGTGGAAACATGAAAGACAAAAGACACAGACTATTTAGTTATTGTTGAGTTGACTAGGATGTATACGTGTATCGGGTCTTTATTTTGGATGTAGTAGAGTAGAACTTGTTTGTGGGCCTGACCCACTATTATTTATGTGATAGCCTAAGTTTCAAAACTCGGAGCGTCAACGAGTGACCTAAAACTGACCCATGAATGGATCCCAAATGCAGAAGCAAAATTAATTAAGGTGGTCTCTAGTGATGAATATCATCCCTAAGACCCCAAAAGTAACTTCCTAGAAGTCACGGAACTCAAAGGAAACGAATGAGGAAGCAAAAGTGTTAAAACTAGTAAAGTGAACCACAAAGAATAAAATGGTCTTTTCACACTGAAAATGGTGCTGTCGTGCACACCATTGGATAGACAACGAAAAATTAACAAGGTTAGACTCAAGAATCACTTGATTCAGAGTCCGGACAAAGAAGTTATGGCCGAAAACAAATTTGGGTTTCAAAGCTGCCAACGTCCAGGGTTCGAAGCCTACGAGCGAACGCCAAACCCCGCGGGCGCCCGCCAAAATGCAAAGTTGCTGCCTAAAAGAGGAAAATAAGGCTTCGGGTGGATTTTAAAATGTCTAAATTGAATATGCAGTGTCAAAATACACCCACAAGACTCTTAGAAGTCCCAAAATGGTTGGTCCAATTTTCAAAAGAAGAATTTTTATCTCTTTTTGGAAGATATTGGTATTTAAGGCCAAAGATGAACCTTTTGGGAAAAGTTTGTGAAGTTACCCCCCCCCCCCTAAATTCATGTTTTCTGATCAACCATGGCCCAAACTACAATTAGAAAACAAAGATAAATGCCCTAAATGCCCCCAACACAACATAGGTCATAGAAGTTAAAACAGACTAAAAATAGGCATACATTCAAGTGCAATTAAGTGTTGGCCCTTGGCCTCATTACACATCTAATACAAGTACATCAAAAGGAAGTAATACAAATGCTCATTACACCACAAAAGGAAAGCAAGCATAATTCTAATAAGCTAAATATTACAAAATTAAAAAGGAAACTAAGCATGCTAACACTTGCATGCCTCAAAATCAAAAGTTATCACAACGCCAAGCTACAAGGATTCTAAGGATGATGTCCCTCCATGAAAATGACCTCCTTACCTAAAAAATAACCCAATCAACTAGGGTGAGCAACCAAAGTTACTCGTATGAAGAGAAGTATGCGTATACCCTAAAGTTTCAAATGTCATGCAAGTTCAGTATTGACCAATTCAAGAGATCATTCCTCCTAACGTCTAAGTTGTAAGGTGAACTAATGGATCATCTCAAGCTACATTAAGCAATTGAAATGAAATACACAATGCAAAAGTATACAAAACAACTTTAGAACTTTAAATACCAAAATCATGAGTTACAATTAAGCATTGGTTGTCAACTTGAAATTAAATACAAAATCTAATAGCAGAATATAATCAATACAAGAATGTCAAAACCAAAACCACAAGTTACAATTAAACATTGGTTGTCAACTTGGAATTGAATGAGAAATCAAGTAGTGGAAATCTTGGACATCAATTCCCGGAATAGAACCAAGACATAGAAGTTATTCAGGCTACTAACCCCCGGGAACAACCCTAGTGTGCACTCTATTGTAGGGAGAACTCGTATCCCCCGTACTAGGGCCTTGCCCTAGCCATGTCAAGTAACAATGTCCCAAGTGTTTCCAAAATCAATCAACAAAGATAATAACAAAACTTATACTCAAATAAATAATGCATGAAACCACTTTCCAGGCACAAGTAAAGTTAAAACCACACAATCTATGACTAGAGTTATTTCAAAACCCTCCAAGGAATGGACCAAAGTTAAAATGGTCATTCCAAACTAAAATGGATGCTACCAAGTACACCATTAGATAGGCATAGAAAAATGAACAAGAATCGACTCAAGAATTGCTTGATTCCGAGATCGGATGACAAAGTTATGGCCGAAACAAACTAGGACCACAAGGCTACCAAAAGACTCAAGGCTCAAAGGTTGCGTCCGGACGCCAAGGTCTGCAAGCGAACGCCAGCCAAGAGTGCATTTTGTTTAGACACAAAGGACTGCATCCGGGCGCAAGCTGAGACACACACTACGTTTGGATGCCATCAATTGCTTTCGGACACCAAAAGCTAATGTTTTTGCCCAAAAACTGAAAATAGGTGTTCAAGAGGTCTAAAAGTTACCCAGAAGGTAAATGCAATCCTAAAATTCATAAATAACATCCCTGAAACTTCCGGATTAGTCATCATAACTTTCGAGCAAAAGTCAATGAATAGTGCCAAGTTTGAAGTTTTAAAAACTTAGAAAAATTTAAGAAAAACAGAAAACTGAATTTGTAACACAGTTTACGAGACCGAGGCGACATTTTTTGGAAAAATGCCATGAAGAAACCCCCTTCAAATCACATTTTCTATGTGACAGAGTTAAGGCTGAAATTTATTTCCCGAAAAAAAACCCCAAAATGCCCTTAAACCAGAATATGCAAGAAAAATGTACGTGAAACAAGTCCATAGGAGGCTTATTTCAACAAGGAAAGGGTTTTTTCTGAAAACGATCATGCACACAAACGTAAATTACCTATTAGGACGCGCTACAATGATCCATGGTGTAAAAATACTGCCGATGCAAAATATGACCTATCTAAACCCCAATGCGTGAAAAATGCCCTTTAAAGGCAAAAAATGCAATAACCGGACCTAAATGCAAACAAAAGACTATTTGGCCCTTGGTCACACTTCATGCATATTAAATGAGTCCTGATGGATGCGCTCGTGAACACTTTGCACTACCCGATTTGAAAATAAACCCTTAAAGCCTCTCATTTTCCTATTTTTGCCTAAAAATGCAATATATAGAACGCAAATGTAAAACTGAGAACTAAATGGTGTTTGGCCCTTGGCCACACCTCATATATGGTAAATGAATACCAAATGTAAATTTTCATACACAATGCAAACTCCGGTGCAAAAATGACATGCTAAAACCATTAATTTTCATATTATTCCAATTAAAGGAAAAATTCAACATTTATTACATTTATGTGATTTCAAATGAAATTTGGCCCTTGGCCACATATCATATACATAGAATGAATATCAAAAAGTGTGTTTAGGCACACATTACAAGTTTCAAGGCAAAATCGACATTTTTGCCTAACTATGCATTATAACTTAAAATAACAAAACGATGTATGCTAACACTTGTATACTCGTAAAAATACATCAAAACACATCAAAATATACAAGGTGACTTAGGGATGTTGTGCATCCCAAACCAAGGTATCCGTACCTGAAAACCCAATAACTTAGGGTGAGTAAACAAGTTACTCGTATGGAGAAGTGCTTGCGTATACCCTAAAGTTTCAAATGCCACGTAAGTTCAATATAGATCATCACAAGGGATCATTCCTCCTAGCGTCTATGTTCCAAGATGAATTAAGGGATCATCTCAAGCTACTCATGTAATTGAAATGAACTACAGCATACAAGTATACATGCTCAAGTATACAAAATAATGTTGAAACACGATATACAACATATAAGCATAAATTTACAAGTATACTAAGTCATGTTACACAAAAATAATCAATATCCAAGCAAACATAAATACACAAGTATGCGATCAACATGAAGGTACTCGTAAATCAAGTATACAAGCATAAGTATACTAAGCTATATAAAATATGCATAAAACAAGCATACATGGCACAAGTATACTAAAATGAAATCCGGAGATGCAAAACAAACGTGCAAAGCACAAGTATACTAAATAGAGTTTAGATACACAAATGAGTATACAAGTTCAAGTATACTAAATGAAATCTAAATAAACGAAGCAAGTATACAGTGTCAAGTATACTAAATGAGATTTAAATACATAAGCAAGTATATAAGTTTAAGTATACTAAATGAAATTTAAATCCACAAGGTAAGCACCAATTCTTAAGCTACAAGTAATCTATGATTGACAACTTGAAATTAAATACGAAATCAAATAGGGGAAAGACTAGGACACGTGGTCATAGTTCAAGCAAGTTATTCTGGGTAATTACGACCCACAAGGTACTACCTAGTGCACACTTATGATTTAGGAGACTCTTGTCCCCGTACTAGAGCCAAACCCTAGCCATCACCTGAATTATGTCCTCACAAGTTTTCCAAAATCAATAAGTTCAAAACTTATGCAAAATCAATAAGTTAAACCAAACTTATACAAAATCAAATAATGCATAAAAACCATCTTCCATGCACGAATAAGGTTAAATCCACACAAACCATGTCTTAGAATTTAAGTTTAAATGACATATGATATGTTAAGTCCTCAATATATAATTTATACACAAAATAAGAATATTTTACAACAATTGAACCAAATTATCATCCTAAGCCACAAGTACTAAATAAGCTATATTTTAGTAACTAATTTTCAAGGTAATCAATTCTAATATTCTAAACAAGTTATATACCTATGCAAGATATATTTAAACAAGCTTTGTAAGACAATGATATTATATATCATGCTAAGTCCAATTACCATTTTAAGAGGCCACAAGTATTAATTCTATGCAAGTCTAGTAACATGCTCACAAGATAACCAAAGGTACTACATTTCAAGAGAATATCACCTAAACATGAAATGTCGCTAAAATCAAATAATTTAGTATATGAAACAATTAACTCATGGCAAGATAAACATGTTCCCAAGGCTTTGAATTATAAAACAAGGTATACTAAACATATAAGCTATAACCTCAAGGCCACTACTTGTCATGTTATCTCTACACATTATATATATATATATATATATATATATAAGCTAGGCATGCTTCAAATCATGAATTAACCTATACAATATATATATATATATATATAAACTATAATATGGCAAGCTATACATGTATATACACCAAACATGCTTTTAAAACACTAAACCCTAAGTCATTTCAAGGATTTACGATCTATAAACAAGACTATAGTTTAGTAAGCATGTAAACAATATATATTAGCTCCAAAAACACTAAAACACTAAGGAAATAAACAAACAACAACCCTTTACCTCACTTTGAGATGAAATCTCAAATCCCACCGAAATGGAATCGCTCAAGGTGAACATTAAACCCTTAAGAGGCAGCACCTAAATCCAAATTTGGCTTCAAACCCGAACGCAAAAAATGGCCAAAACAAGATTTCAATCGGTTGAAATTGAAGGCCTCGCCAAGGCCTACATTAACGCCTAAGACATCACTGGAAAAATCCAAGGGGAGGAAGGCCAAAAGGGAGGAAGAAGGGTGGCAGCCCTTTGGGCTTCCATGGCTGCCGGCCAAGAGAGGGAGAGGATGAAATGAAATATCCCACTCACCCCCTATTTATAGAAAAACTCAAAAAGTGCCCCGAACGGATTCCGCCCATCCCGAAAAAGTGGAATTTGAGCAGACGCGCTCAAATAGCAAAACACCGTGAACGAAAAAGAACCAAAATGAGAAAAAATGAACAACGAAAGAAACGGCGTCGAAAACCAAGTCCCGACCAAAGAGATATACTCTAAACAAGTTCGGCGGCAACTGGGATCAAAAACCCGAAAATTGGGAAGATCGATCACAAGATAATTCTAAGAGTACACGACTCGACGAAATGTGAAAATGAATCCCATACGAAGATCCAAGTCCCAATGAGACACTTTGCAATTAACTTTCATTAATTGCACAAAGGCCCTTACACAAAAGGATAACTAAGCAAGTGACCCAAATGAAAATATCTTGAAAAGATATTTATGAAAAACACCCCAAGAAACAAAAATATTTCTGAAGAATCTTTTCATCCACGCCCCTGCGGGAAAAAGAAATAATCGGCGAGCTTTTCTCCTAAAGTAAAGTTACGCATGACAAGGAAACCAACAAGAATGAAAGCACATAAAGTCAAAAATCAACTCCAACCACGAATAGTGACGTTACGTGAAAGGAAATTTTAACGAAAAAAATTAATCCGTAAAAATGAAAAGTAAAGTTACGCATGACAAGGAAACCAACAAGAATGAAAGCACATAAAGTCAACAATCAACTCCAACCACGAATAGTGAGGTTACGTGAAAGAAAATTTCAACAAAAAAAAATTAATCCGTAAAAATGGAGAAAAAGGAAAAGAAGGAAAATGGCCGGGTCATTACATATAACAAGATTTTTGACACCATACTAAAGAGTACATAATCATTTATAAGAATTCCAATTTTTTTTTTTTTTTTTGAAGGTTAAATAATCACACACATACCTATGTTTCCATGTAAGCTTGAACAATCGACCTCCCCATTAGGGAGGAGGGCTTGCAACAGCTAGGTCATTGCCTATTTGGTGGAATTTCAAAAAAATTGTCACCGAAGAGAAGTTAGAGAATTTTATAATTAGACTAATTCATCTTAATGTAATTATTTTTTTATTATTATTAATTTTATTATTTTTTATTTTCGGTGTTTGAAGTGCTTGTAGGCCAATTTTAAAAGGAATGGCTTCTTTTCTATTTGAAACACAAAGGTTGTTGATTATAATTGCATCAATGGCACAATACAAAATATGATGAGGATGAAGGCTATGGTAGTCACAGTGATGATATTGACAGGTATATTAAATTCTAAGACCAACAAGATCATATTGAATGAGAATTAGATGGAACAGAATCGCAGATTCAATATGGAATTAGATTTAATAAATTATTTATTACTATATATTTCCATGTATTCAATTTTATAGAATTTTGTTAATTGTTTCTTTTAGTAATTGTTTTTAAAATTTTGAATTACCAGTTTGAATTTTGATGAAATTGACATGTTTAAAATATATCATTGCGTATTTAATTTTTTTCCTCAAATAAAATTTATATATTCATTATTTAATTGTTATCTATACATATATGAAACCATGTGGATGACAAATTTAGGACTAATGATGTTGGTTTCTTACAATTTTTAGTGTCTTTTATATGGCTCAATTTAATCCATGAAATGAAATTAACTTATAGTAAAAGATAATAGTTAACGATCAAAAATAAAAATTTTGCTTTTATAATTGATCCCCCACTCTCTCGTTTTATATTTTGTTTTTGTACATATAGATTTTAAAAGTTTAAAACTACCTCCTTCATTTTCTTTATATTTTTATTTTGTATATATATAATTTTATACATATTATAATTATCTCACACTAATAATGTTTAGCCTCAAATTTCATTTCTCCTTCTCTGTGATCATTTGACACTTCCTATCTCCATCTTTAATCCTCTGTTTTCTTATGCTACAAGGGTCTCTTTCAACAACAACAAAAACAACAACAACAACAAAAATAAATAAAAATAAAAAAATAAAAATAAAAATAAAAATAAAATTTCACAATTTCTAAGAGGCACATATATATAGGTGTGGGTGTATCTACGTATCTTTAGACTCGTGTATTGTATAAGTTGCATAAAAATCATAAATATACACTCATTATAAAAATGTGAAGACTAGTATAATAAAGCACATATTTCTTTATTATTTGATTTAATTTAATTATGAATTGATATTTGATTTGGAGAAGCTGCCTACAAATACTTCAAGTTTTTAATTTAGACAAAAACAAGATTCATTTATTAAATTTTAAATTATTGCAAGCAAGGACTTTCGAGATTCGTTAAGTCTTAACTAAATTAGTGGTCTATCTTCATTAAAAATAATTCTATTATTAGAAGTAATTAAATTTAATTACTAAATAAATTAACTAAAAGTACGTAGTTGATCATTTCGTACACATGATCCCTGAAAACAGCCAACCGGATAAATGTATGGGATATCTGACGAGATGTGATAACACACACAGAGACAGCACATCACACTCCCTCTCTCTCTCTACTTTCTCTCTCTACTCCTTTCTGTCAGCTGGCGGGAAACCGCAAATGTTTGGAGACAGACAGAAGGTAAAAGAGGACATTTTCTTATGTCACATATACCATCCCATAGCTGCCTGCATATCACCCAACCATGCACTAATACCATCCTACCCTTTTCTCTCTCTAATATATATACACATATATTTATAGAAGTGTATTAGTGTATGTACATATATATATATATGTATATTATATAATATACAGTTGCTGGGTAGTCTTTGTTATTGCCTCAAGGCTTTTCCGTTCCGTTCTTCCAGAGAATCTGTGACACTGCTAATCTAGAGAGAGAGAGAGTTTAGAGAGGGAGAGAATTGCGGAGAAAAGGGGTGTGGATGGTGACAAGACAAGAAAAGAGTGGGTCGACCCTGATTTCCATTTCTAATTCTTTGGCAGCCTTTTGTAATTCATTTCCTCACACACAACACACACACACTCACTCACTCTCTCTCTCTCTCTCTCTCTCTACAGTGGCCCCCAGCTTGCCTCTTCCATCACCACTACCCACCAACAACACTTTTCTCCTTGTTTATACTTGCTTGTTATCTATCTGTACAGTTGTACACACACATTTATGTTTCATTTTGCGTGTGTTTCGTCTTCTTCTTTTTCATGTTACTACTCCTTATAGTGCACATAAAATATCATAGAAGAAACATAATATCCTCCTTTAATTCATTAAGTTACCATTATATTTATGAAAAATAATTATTTTATCGTCGGGTTGAAATTTTGTAAATTAGGTTTATGTGTATTAATTCTTCTAGGTCTTTGGTTCGAATATGATCAATCAAGTCTAGCGTGTGATTTTTCAATGATTAGGTATATTCAATGTTTGCAAGACATTGATGAGGTCCGTTTGACATTGTATTTTGTTTTTGCTTTTTTTAATTTTTGAACGGTTACAGTGTCAATTTTGGCAACAAAAGCATATTTGATACAGCCTTATTTTATTTTACACAGTGCTAAAATACTTCGTGAACAGTAGCTCAAAACTAAAACACCAAAAAATTATTTTTTTTTTGTTTTGACAACTGTTCATGGCCTAAAACCTTATTGTGCATGTTTCTGTTTTCAATATTTCTGCAATAAAACATTGTTCCCAAACGTGCTTCCGATTTTTTTCCAAAACACTCCATAGCAAAAACACTGTTTATGTTTTACCAAAAACAAAACACTTAAAACAAAGCGTATGTCAATGGGTGAGAATTCAAAATAATTAAGGAGTGAGTTGATTTTTGGCTAAAAATATAATTATTATAATTTTAAGTATTTAAAATTTTTGAAATATAAATTGTGTACAAAAAAAATAAAAAAGAAGAAAACATAGAAACAAGACAAAGATATAATGAGGACCACTTTGGATGGGATAAAAGGTAACATGGTTGATTTTCGAACAGTTGTGTTGGTACACATGAGAGAGAGAGTGTGTCTGACATTTTCATACCACCCATCAATGGTTGGGTTCACAACAGTTACTGGGTATAAAGTTACCTTGCTTTTTATCTCTTATTTCTTCTTCAATTAATCATTGCTTTTCTTCATTTTTTTTATTTATAATTTTCTTGCATTTATTAAATTTTAGATTCAGTGGTGACAGGTAGGTGTGACTGTATTTTCAATTTTATTTCTCTAGTGAAATTTCGAATATGTTGGTATATTGATTGGAATCTCAACTGATAATTGATCCTTTTCTTCTTCTTTTTTCAAGAAGTGCTCAGCATAAATTTAACTAAATTAGAATAAATTACTGATTAATTGTTTAGTATGATCTATCTAAATCATTTTTAAGAGATGTGAATTTCTTGTCAACGTATTAAGTTTTTTTTTTTTTTTTTTTAAAAAAAAAAAAAAAAAATTAAATATTTTAATAAAAATTTTTAAATATAAAAATTTATACAATGATAAATTTCATGGAATTAGAAACAATTTGGCTCATTTTAGGTGAATTACTACAACAATATTAGAATATATATATTTGAATTCTAAATCTTCTTCTTTTTTTTCTTTTTTTTCAATATTTGGCTAGATAATTCAAATGTACATTTGATTAGTCAAAATAATATATCTGACTTGGAAGAAACAAAATTCAGTATTATTGCAATAGATTTCTATTTTTGAAGGCTCTGTTTTGCCTTGCTGATTTATTAAGAAAAATTATTCAAATAAAAACCAAGTCCTAAAAATTCAAAAAACTGAATTTGTGTTGATTTATTTTAAGGGTCAAATATGTCTAGTTTAAATAGTTCCTACTAATGTTGTACAGACACAGACACGGGACACGGATACGACACGACACAGATACGTCGGATTGCGAAAAACCTACCCGTTACACTTACCCACTTAAGCTAACCCTTCGATAAATTTCATAGAGTTTAAGGGGAATAAGTTAATGCAATGATCATAAAACTTGCCCTTAATAATAATTTGATGGGTGGGATGAATATGGTTCTAAGTGCACCCAAATTAAAGAATTAATTAGGTTTAAGTGTTACTTAAAGAAAGAAAGGAATATTTTCCATTTAGGTTGAATGTGGATGGTAGTGGAGGAAGCATTTGACATTGCCAGCCCAAACATAGCAGCAGATAGTGATTGATTTCTCTTAGCTTTCTAGCTCCCCAGAAGGGGGGCCATGGCTGCCCTTTTGGCATTGACCTCACTTACCCACAAAACTAAGCCTTCCCCCTTCTGACTCTCTCTCTCTGCATCACTCACATGCTACCAACCACATCAATTTACCTTTTACAATTCTAAGGTTCACTACAACTTTTGTTTAGATTCCCACAAGTTAAAAATAAAATAACTTCTCTCTCATTTTTCATGCTTAAATAAAAGTAAAAAGTAAAAAACAAAAATGTTTAAAAATAGAAAAATAATATGTTTGTTTAACTTTTTAGAAAGAAAAAATTATTTTTTAATTTTTTTTTTCTTTCTAAAAAGTTAAACAAACACACATACTCATACATTTTCTAAGACTCGAACACCCGATCTCACCATTTGGGGAGAAAGACTTGTACCGATAAATATAAAATTAAAAATTTAGGGATAAAATTTCCTTACTTTTCTTCATTTTCCTTTTTTTGTTCTCCATGTTGATTGATATGTTGTTTAATGAAATAACTCAACACTAAGAGGTTGAACATGTTGACGAGCCCCTTTTCAAGTGTTTAGAAAATAGACTTTTTAATGCGAGAGGTCGCTTCACAAGGTCAAAATATGAATGTGATTTTGGAAGCATTTCTAGTCAAATTTACATTTATAAAACCACTACTACAACTAATGAAGTATAGCGAGTAGGAATCGTCTACAGGGATTATACGTGTTGGAATTTAACTTCGACTCTAATGTACCAAATGATTGCAAAGAGAGAGATTGGTTCATTAAACTAAAATGCAAGGAAATTAAAATGCAATTAAAATAAACTAGTGAGAGATAGGGATTTAAGAGATATAAAGAGAGGTCTTAGGGTGTTGGAATCACCTCTAAACTCATGTAATAAACCACTTGCTTTCCATTAATGGGGAATACATTATTGTGAACAAAATACGATTACCAATTACAATATTAAGCATGGACCATCAAATTCATGTATGAATTGTCTACTTAAATTAAGCGTAGCATAACCCATCAATTCTAAGTATGACCCATCAAACTAGTCATAATTGTAGCACGCATCAATCTAGAGAATCTTGGAATTTATAATAATAAGTCATGGAATATCTAATCAAGTATAGATTGTCTACCTACCTACAAACATGAATTAAATTGTAGAACAACCCATCAATCATAAGTATAATCCATCAAATTAATTGACAAATCCATTCAATAAAAATCCATGCTTAACCATCACTAAATCCTTAATTAATCACACATAAACATGTAACCAACATAGAGAATCTAGTGTAGAGATCAATTCCCTAAATAATCATACATAAGACAACATGTAATTAAAATAGAGAAACATAAGGAAGAATTCAATCAACAATCACAAGGCTAAGCACTTATCACAACAATATCTATATAAATCCCCAAAAATAGAAATACAAGGGTTTAGATTACACAAGACTTAGCTAGGGCTCATCCAAGCCCTAAGTGTAGATCTAGCCAATCATGGAGGAGGTGGATGTGGTCATGAAACCCTCAAGGGCATGCTCCAAACATGGCTCCATCTTCTTCTTCTTCTTCTTTGAAGCTCTAGAGAGAGAGAGAGTGTGTGGATCTAGAGATGGGTTCTTGAGATGTGCCTCCACTTCCCTATTTTCTTTTAACCCTAATTTCTAAATTTCTAGAGAGAGAAACTAATGAAAATATAGAAATTACAATGTAAAATATGAATCTCCCTACAAAAATGGTTGAATTCCTTTTATATACAAGACTTTGGGAGCCCAAAAATGTGAGAACTCGGCCCTAGAATCGTCCCTTTGAAGCACAACCCGAGTTGGGTCGAAATGAGATTCAGATCTGCTTTTTAATAACTTTCGCGAACAGTTCGATCGATCAGAGTCCAATTGATCTCACTTTTCTCAGATCGATCTCACTTTTCTTAGATCGATGTCACTTTTCTGTGATCTATCTCACTTGGCAGATTTTCAGCATCAGCCTCCTTTTGCTCCAAATCAGTGTCCTTTTGCTCCAAATTCTCACCAACACTTAGTTTGACTCCAAAAATGCCTTAAGAAACCATTTTTAGCTCGTTTTAACTTTATTAACCTAAAAAGGGAAATAATACAAAATTAGTCTAAAATGGGAAAATAAAATAGATAAAGGTTCTAGAATATTCAAACTTAAGGGGTTTAAATGCGCACTTTTCAGCGATCATCATACCCCCAAACTTAAATATTGCTAGTCCTTAGCAATGAACTATAAAGTAAAGGAATGCAATGAACAACTATACAACTACGAACTAGAAAGCAATAAATGAATAATGTCACTTTTGTAGGGAACACGATTGCACTTAGCACATGCAACAAGCATTTTAAACCCCTAGGTTACCCCTAGTGGACAAGTGAAGTCTCGTGAGGGTTTCCAGAAATGATACCCACAAACATTA
>JAOTQH010086848.1:0-16517 GCA_025631255.1 Cornus kousa | reverse complement strand
GAGGAATAACAGATCCTTTGAAGGAAAAGAATCGTCTTTAGCTAATTTAAAAATTCATATTCTTCGTTCTTTATTCTCTTATGTAAGAGGAAGTGCATGCTCCTCGATTGATGATTTTTTTGATCTCTTGGATTTCATTGGTCCTTAGATTTTTTTCTTGTATTAGGGACACGTTCCCCTTTTGAACGTTTTTCTAATATATTTTTATTTACTTATCAAAAATAAAAAAATAAAAAAGGAAATTTAAGATAATAAAAAACACAAATAGAATAGTCTTGTATGATTTAAAATTCAATTTTTAAGAAAATTCAAGATAATATACAATTGTATTATATGATAGGCACTCTGATACCAAAAAGTAATTTGGTAAAATTGGCGTTCTCAATTTGAGAGCCTGATTATCATTATATATAAGAGGGAAACTACATATACGGAAAGAGAATAAAAATCATATCCCTAAACAAAAACCTAAACATTAGCCAATATGAAGAACTAATAAATCTGCCACAATCATAAAAGCAACTTATAGATATGATTTCCAACACTCCCCCTCATGATGTAGGGAAGGTATCAACCAAGCTCAGCTTGACTATATCAAGACGTAAAACAACCGTATCCTTTCCACAATAAGATTGTAATACTACAGAACACACTGACATCCCAAATAAGGCAATAAATAGACATGGAAATGGCAAACACCATGCTAATGAACACACCGGCAGCCCAACAAGGCAAAGAACGATACTACCGAACACACCTACAGCCCAACAAGGCAAAGAACGATACTACCAAACACACCGACAGCCTAAAACAAGGCACAAACAGCACCGAGAGACCCTTATCACATGTCAAATCCTAAAGGGATACCCCTAAAAAAAAGGGGTCTTAACCTAGGAAGAGAGCCTCCTTACACCATAGCAATCCTTCCGAGAGATGAAAAAGATCCGAAACAAAGCTGGAAACACCGGAACAACGCCAGGGAAAAGGCCATGCAATATTCTCTTGGGCCAAAACAAAGAGCTCCAACAAAATTGAACGACGAAAGAGAAATCTAAAAAATGACACTTTGAGATGGCATAGTGGCTAAACCTTGGACCGCTGCTGGAGATTAGGGTTATGCCGCCATCTCCGGCGGTGGCTCTAATACCAAATTGAATCATATGATAAGTGCTCTGATACCAAAAAGTAATTTAGTAAAATTGGCATTCTCAATTTGAGAGCCTGACTATCATTATATATAAGAAGGAAATTACAAATATTGAAAGAGAATAAAAGTCAAATCCCTAAACAAAAACCTAAACATTAGCCTATAATGAAAACCCAAGAAATCTACCACAAAATTGAAAATGTGAGTAGCATAGACCATAGTCATTAAATAATAAATAAACTTGGAGCTAGGTACATTGGATGTGTAACTTACCTACCAAAAAGAAGAAAAAAAAAAAAAGGTCTTCTTTGTTTTTCTAATACTTAGGGAGACATATTTCAAGCTCCTTCAAAAAGCAAAGACATGTCTCATCCTTGGTCCTATCAAAACCAATGGAGGAAGGTTTCTTACTAAGCAAGGAAGAGGTCCACGCGTTCGTAAGTACGAAAAAGGAGGTTGAAGAAAGCAAAAATTCCATTTTCATAGTCACTTTTTGTTCTCTTGGTAAAGTTGAGTAGACTATCCTCACTCAGTTGTCAACTTCAAGAACCACGTACTCATTATCTCCTTTCCTTTCTTGGAAATCAAAACAGATTGGACATCTTGTTAAGCATGGAATTTATATTGAAATGTTTTTCCCCTCACAGTAATTGTTGGGCAGCAGAACCGTATGAACACAAAGATCTAACCAACAAAGCAATGACACAAACACATGATGTATTGTGGTTCAACCAAAACCAGCTTGCATCCACGGATGAGAAGAGAATCGACTATAATTAATAGAGATATATTACAACGCTAGAGTACTAACTCCGTTTACAAACTCCTTTTCACCATGTACCACTCCACGAGCCTATCTCCTCGCTACCAGTGTCACCACGGTATTTTTCCTACTCTATCAACCAATAAACTATCACTAACCATCAACTTTCTCACAAGACTACATTTGTCTCAATCTCATTAGTCTCAACTCATAACCTAGGCTAACACTATACATTATTGGCCAAGGATTACAATTCCTTGGAGCCGAAGCCTTGTCTAACAAGATATTAACTAACAAAATACAACCTTAAAATAAAAATCTAATTAAACTAAGAATTTGAGACACAAGTCCCAAGAGTAATGTTAGCCCATGGGATGTTAGTGCCTTTAAACCCTCTCCCAGTGCCCCCTTTATCTTTTGTTCCGATATGGTGTTATTCTCATTGGAGGTGAGGAGGATACGATGAGATCGTCTAGACTATAGCATTGCCATTTACACCAGTATTCCAACACTCTAAGGCTATGCCTGGTATAGTAAGAGGGAAACAAAAAGAATAAAAAAAATTAGTTACAAGAGAAAAGAAAAGAAAGAGGTGGACAGTGTTAACCTTTCAACATGTTTGATTGATTAATGAAGAAAAAGAAAGAAAAAGATAATATTAATCTTAAATTGTATTTAAAAAAGTTCATCATCATTATCATCATCATTGCTTTTAGCCTTTCTTTTCCGTCTAACCAAATGGACCATAAATATAGGTTCTCTAACCACAACCTATCACCAAATAAGTTGTACTTCAAATGCTCGAGCCCAAGTAAACAAGATCGCAATGCACACAATGAATTGTAAGATTGTTACTGTTAGCATATATAATACCACGATTTATGGTATGACTTACCAAAATAGCAGAGATTTGACTATGCATATAATAGCATATATGATACCACGATTTATGGTATGACTTACCATAATAGCAAAGATTTGACTATGCTATAGAATATGCCATAGAATATGCTCTAGAATAAGTTGTGATTTGATTTTGATTTGATTTAGTTTCCTTTCTTGTAATGTGAGCATGTGCTCGTTTTATCTATTAATACTGGAGCTGTGAATGAGTAATTCATCTCATTCAAGCCTTTACACAATTCTCTCATTTTTCTTCTTTTTTATATATTTCTACTCCATCTGTGTTCCGTCTTCTCCTGGTTACTTGTGCAAAATGCCACCCAATCTCATGCATTATGTCGTGGTCCCTATTTTTCTAAATTATATTTTTACCGAAACAGATCAAAGGAACACAAGTTTCTATCAACTATAATTTGTGTTTCCCTTCGAGTGCTCTCCAATCCAACAGGCTAGGATTATGGAGTAAGGGTTTTGGGATTATAAAATAGAGAAATTAGGAACTAGTTATGGTTACTTAACAAAATCACATATTAGAGAGTTACAGAGAAAAATATGGAGGTTGTCGAGTTCTTAGCATTGCTCTCAGGTGGTGGATGGGGTGGGGATAGATGAGATGGTTTGGGTGGGCACTGTTGTGGTTTTGTGGAGTCTGATTAGATAATTGATTTATTAGGAAGACTTAATTATATGGAAACTTCCAGACTGCTGAAATTTAGGGAAAATTCAGTTTCCTGATCTGATTTAACTTCCTTATCGGTTTAGGGAAAATTCAGTTTCCTATTCTGATTTAACTTCCTTATTGGTTTAAGGAAAATTCAGTTTCCTAATCTAATTTAACTTCCTTATTGATTTTGGATTCTACAAAAGGCAAGTTCTTGTAGGACAAGTTTGGGACTCTACAAATATCAACTCTAATAAGATTTTAGAGTGTGTGAGAGTAAGAGATAAATTTGTGCCAATACAAGAGAGTGCAATTGAGAGAGATTGAGAGAGAATTTTCTATTGTAATTCTTTATCTTTTTCATAGTGAATTTGTTCGGTGTGCTTCATGGCATAGCCTTAAGATTTGGGTGAACCATGTATATCTTGTGTTCCTGTGTGTGATTTTTTTATTTTTTATTCTTCGTGATTGCTTGTTTATTCCTTGAACAGTGTTGTTTATTTTGCGTTTCCGCCACAACAACTGGTATCAAATCCGGTTGATTGTGCAGAGAAACTCCAACAACTAGTATCAGAGCCTTTGGTTAAGAACCTAGGGCATAGAAGGTGCAAAACGAAATTTTGAAAGTCTTTCGATCAAATCTGTCCGTTCAAGTGGGAGTAATGGCATCAGAAGATAAGACATCCACATCCATGATCGAGAAGTTTGATGGCACAAACTTCGGTTTTTGGAAGATACAAATAGAAGACCTCTTGTTTCAGAAAAATCTGTATCAACCTTTAGGAGAGAAGCCAGAGGATACAAAGGATGCAGAATGGAAATTACTTGATAGGAAGGCTCTTGGCACCGTCATATTGACGTTGTTAAAGTCAGTCGCCTTCAACATCAAGAATGAGAAGACGACGAAGTCTCTCATGGCAGCCCTTTCTAGTATGTTTGAACAGCCTTCTGCAGCGAACAAGGTGCACTTAATCAAGAAGTTGTTCAACATGAAAATGGTCGAAGGTGGTAAGTTCAATGAATATCTAAATGCGTTTAGCGAGATAGTTGGGCAATTAGAGTCTGTTGATATCGACTTCAAAAATGAGGTTCGAGCACTGCTAATTCTAAGGCAGTTACCCGAGAGTTGGAGTGGCACAGTTACAACGATTAGTATCTCTACAGTGAAGACCAAGTTGAAGTTTGATGAAGTTGTGAGCATGATTCTGACCGAAGAAATTAGAAGGCAAATAACAGGGATTTCCACCAGTGGTTCGGCATTGAATGTTGAAAACAGAGGCAAGGGTTCAAACAAGGAGAAGGGCAACTGTAATAGAAATAGAGGCTGATCCAAGTCAAGGAATGGAAGGATATAGTCTCAAAATTTTAGGAATTCCATAGATCTCAGTGACGTTGAGTGTTGAAATTATGGAAAGAAGGGACATTATCTTGTTGATTGCAGACTTCCAAAGAAGGGAACCGAAAGAAAAACTGAAACAAGCACTATCTCAGAAGAATCAGATGATGCATTTATATGCCCTTTGAAGACCAAAGCGGAGTCATGGATTTTAGATTTCGGTGCATCACCTCAAGCAAAGAGTTATTTAATAGCTATGAACTGGGTAACCTTGGCAAGGTGTATCTTGGTGATGATCAGCCTTGTAGCGTCGTTGGCAACGGTGAAGTAAAAATCAAGTTGAATAAATCAGCTTGAAAGTTGAAGGATGTGAGACACATCCTTGACTTGAAAAAGAATCTGATTTTGGTGGGACAATTGTCAGAGGATAGTTTTGTTACAACCTTCAACGGAGATTTGTGGAAAATTTTTAGAGGCGCTATGACCATTACACGTGGTAATAAATCTGGCATTCTCTACACAACTACCAGTGCTTATGGGTCTATAGCAGTTGTAGAAAACATAGAAGATCACATCCTTTGGCTCTAAAGACTAGGTCACATGAGTGAAAGGGGGCTCAAGATTATGCACTCAAAGGGAAAACTACCAGGCATACGGGCAATTGATATTGACTTCTGTGAGAGTTATGTGATGGGCAAGCAGAAGAGGGTCAGTTTTAAGAAGAGTGGTAGAGATCTCAGAAAGGAGAAACTTGAGCTAGTTCACACAGATGTCTGGGGGCCAGCTACTGTTTCATTCATTGGCAAAAAATCCTACTTTATGACTTTCATTGATGATCACATGAGAAAGGTATAGGTTTATTTTTTGAAGCATAAATATGAGGTATTTGATGTGTTTAAGAAATGAAAGGCCATGGTGGAGACTGAGATAGATTCAAAGATCAAGAGGTTGAGGTCAGACAATGGTGGTGAGTATGAAGACACTGGGTTTAAGAAGTTCTGTTTTGATAATGGGATTAGACTAGAAAGGACTGTGCAAGGAACCCCATAGCAAAATGGGGTGACAGAACGGATGAACCAAACAATAACAGAAAGAGCCAAAAGCATGCACATACATTCGGGTCTACCCAAACAATTTTGGGCAGAAACAATCAATGCAGCATCCTACCTAATTAATCGTGGACCATTAGTGCCTCTAGAGCATCGAATACCAAAAGAGGTATGGAGTGGCAAAGAGGTAAACTTTTATGGTTGAAAGTTTTTTGTTGTATTGCATATACGTATATTAGTGACCATGGTAAGGGAAAGCTCGATCCCAAGTCACTAAAATGCATCTTTGTTGGGTATAGCGGAGATAAGTTTGGTTATCGACTCTAGGATAATCAGAACAAGAAAATCATCAGAAGTAAAGATGTGATTTTCAACGAGAAGGTGATGTAAAAGGATAGAGATGTATCACAGTTAACTAGTCTTGTACATAGTAAGCCTGAGTTTGTTGAGTTGGATGATGATCCAGAAAACAGTAACGTGGAGCAGACAGATGAGGGTTCTTGGTCAGAACTCACAGAGTATAGTTCACCGCAGCTTCCAACTCCTATGCTTGCACCCAAAAGGTCTACGCGACCTCATGTACCAATAAGAAATATTTGGATTATATGTTGCTCACAGATAATGGTGAGACCGAATGCTATGATGAAGCATATCAGATTAAAGATGCTAGCAAGTGGGAGTTTGCAATGGAAGATGAGATGAAGTCCCTTATCTCCAACAAAACATGGAAACTAGCCAAGTTGCTCATCGGAAAGAAAGCTCTTCACAACAAATGGGTGTACAGGGTGAAAGAGGAACATGATGGTTCCAAGAGATATAAGGCGAGAATGGTGGTCAAAGGCTTCAACAAAAGTAAGGCATTAACTATACAAACATTTTTTTCCTTGGTTGTGAAACTGAGTACCATTCGTTTAGTTCTTAGCATTGTTGCAGTAAAGGGGTTGCACCTTGAGCAGTTAGATGTCAAAACTACTTTCCTCCATGGTGACCTTGAGGATGAGACTAACATGCAACAACCGAATGGTTTCTCAGTCAAAAGGAAATAGAAACTAGTGTGCAAGTTGAAGAAAAGCTTGTACGTTTGAAGCAATCCCCGGGGCAGTGGTACAAGAAGTTTAATGGTTTTATAAAGCGACATGGCTACAACAAGTGCAATACTGACTATTGCTACTACTTTAAGAGGTTCAAGTCAAGCTTTATTATCCTTCTACTTTATGTTGATGACATGTTAGTGGCAGGTTCTGATTTTGAAGAAATTAGCCAATTGATGAAACAATTGTCTAGTGAATTCGAGATGAAGGATCTTGGTGCAGCGAAGCAGATTCTTGGGATGAGGATTATCAGAGACAAGCAGAAAGGTTCTTTGTAGTTATCTCAGGCTGAGTACGTTGAACAGCATCTGAAGAGGTTCAATATGAATAATGCTAAGGCAGTGAGTACTCCATTAGCTAATCACTTCCGATTATCTCAAAATCAGTGTCCGAAGACAGAAGATAAGAAAACTTTATGCCTAAAATTCCATATGCCTCAACCATTGAAAGTTTGGTGTATGCCATGGTGTGCACAAGGCCAGACATTGCATATGCAGTGTGGGCAGTAAACAGGTTCATGAAGGATCCAGGCAAGCTACATTGGGAAGCAATGAAGTGGATATTGAGATATATACGAGGTACCACAGACAGATACCTATGTTTCAAAAAGGGCGAAGTAAAGCTACAAGGTTATGTAGATTCAGACTTTACTGGTGAGGTGGACCACAGAAGAAGTACTACTGGGTATGTGTTCATAGTGGGTACAACTGCAGTTAGTTGGGTTTTGCAAATACAGAGGATTATAGCGCTATCTACTACAGAGACAGAGTATGTGGCGATGACAGAGGCTAGTAAAAAGATGATTTGGTTACAAGGTTCACTGACAGGGTTGGGATTTGAACAAGTGAAGAATGTTTTGCACAGTGATAGTCAGAGTGCAATAGATCTAACAAAGAATTCAGCATTTCATTCAAGGACAAAGCATACAGGACTTCGGTATCACTTCATCAGATCTTTATTAGAAGATAGGGTGTTGACACTTGAGAAAATACTTGGCACTAAAAATCTGACTGATACGTTGACCAAGACAGTGACCATGGAGAAATTGAAGTTGTGCGCAACTTCAGTTGGTCTTCTAGCTTGAAAACAAAGAGAAGCGCACTAACATGCATGAGACATGCATGAGAAGAAGATGAAATGGGTTCACAAGTGCTCCAGCCTCCAAGTGGGAGATTGTTAGTGTTTTTTGGTGGAGTCTGATCACGTGTTAATAACGTGAAGATTTTGGGAAACTAATGATTTTAATTTTGGCCACTGGCGTGTTAGAACCGGTTCAAAGATTTGGTACCGGTTCCATGGAGTGATAGCCAAAATCAAGGAAACGTTGATCAGCCATTGTCCAGAAGAAACCGGTAGCCAATTCTGGAACCGGTTCCAAAATCAAAGATTGTAGGTGCAAAATTTCTCTCAATTAATAATAATTAAAAGAAAAAATACAACTCACTCAAATAAAATAATAATTCACAAGAATTGTACATAGAGAAGCGTAAATTGCTTGATGCCTTTTGATTGGAGGTCTAAGCCTCTATTTATATATAAAAAGATGGTGAAATTATGGTAAGACTCGCCTTGCTTGTCCTCCAATTCTTCCCATATACAACATTCTTTGCAAATAAAGTTCTTTCCTTTTATTATTCTTTCCATGACAAACTTTCCTTGCACAGAACTTGCCTTCTTTGTTGAATCCTTTGTGTAGCAGGATTGGTCTCGTCTTTAAATGTATTTGGGCCGAATATATCCTGCCCAGATGTCTTGGTTGATGGGCCGAGAACTCGATCTTAGTGACTTTGGGCTGCTGGCATCTTTATCCGGGTTTGAACAGGATTGGGCTCTTGCTGACCCATCAAGAGAATAAAAATAAGATTTTTATTGTGTCCATGTGGATGATTCTTATTGGAGGGGAATTTTTCCCTCCACAAAGATGATTCGTCTCTGGACATTGGGAACCGGTAGCCAATTCCTAGTACCGGTTCAACTTTTTTGGAAACCTATGGAATTTATTTTCCTTGTTGGTTTTGGACTCTAAAAAAGACAATTCTTGTTGGACAAGTTGTGTTACATTGTATGGGGCTATATATATATATATATATATATCAACCCTAATCAGTATTTTTAGGGTGTGAAAACGTATGAGAGAAATTTGTACCAACATAAGAAAGAGCGATTGAGAAAGATAGAGAGAAAAGTTTTCTTGTAATTCTTCATCGTATTCATAGTGAAGTTGTTCGGTGTGCTCCATGGACGTAGCCCTAAGATTTGGGTGAACCGTGTATATCTTGTGTTCTTGTGTGTGATTTTTCTTTATGATTGCTTGATTATTCCTTGAACAACACTCGTTGTTATTTTGCGTTTCCACCGCAACAGTTGGTATCAAAACCGGTTCATTGTGCAGAGCAAATCCAATACAACCAAGTTTCAAAGAACTATTCTCCAATTTGGGTCTCTACATATATATACATATATACACCAAAGGCGTGATTTCAACAATAAATTTGAGATTTAAAGAAACACACTAGCGCACACAAAGTAAAATTGCATATACATATACATACATACATATATATATATAACCGTAGACATATAGTAGGAATCGAAGCTCTATTTTTTCAATTCAATTGCATACATATACATATATATAACCGCACACACCATACGCTTGTAATAGTATATACCAACATACATATGGGAGGAACAGAGGCCTACATAAGGTGAGGAAAGGTATTGTTTGACCGCTGATTTGATTGTCGCCAACGATCGGTAGTGGTGGTCAACGTAAAAAGTGAAATTTGTAGAGAGTTTGTCATGATGCAAGGGTTAGGTAACAGAGAATCTGGCTGGTGAAAGAAGGGTTAGGACTAGAGAAGAGAAATAGGTGAGATTTGCATAGGGAGAGAGATGTGAATGAATAGTAGAAGGAAAAACTTGGTCATTTAAATGTTATGATATTTTACATTAAAAAAAAAACTCAATAAAATAATGGAGGACAAATTAAACTTTTTACACGTTTTTAGGTTCTGTTTAGTGTGAGTTGCTTAGCGAAATAGGATATGAAAATTTGAGTTTCAAAAACCATTTTAGAGGGGATTTAATCATGTGCTCTTTACCCAAATTTACTTAACTAAAATTATAGTTTAATTAATAATCACACAACAAAATATTAAGCAAGTAAAGTTAGAGTGACACCGGATTTTAGCGAGAAAACCAATTGGAAAATCTTGAGATTTTTTGCATTATAAAATGATCCACTATGTATGAAACAAAGTATATCAAACTTTGACTCAGACTCGCACACATTCACTCTACTAAGACCCAATTTGCTAAACGCCCCTGGCTTTGTGATCTTCCATCCAACAACTAGGGATGGATCTATTACCAAGTGAGGGGGGGCAATTGCCCCCCCTGAAATTTAAATTTTTTACTAATATGTCATGCTATTTTTTCTTTTTTTCAGTATATACCCCTAAAATATTGCTAATGCCCCCCATTACCTAAAGTTCTAGGTCTGACCCTTTCAACAGCTCTCGACTTCAGACTTACACTTCGAACCTTGTAGAATGATTGCTAATAGATCAACAACATGTACTCTGCAAGTGCCTTGATCCCTTCAAAGTGTGATCATAAAATCTTTTTCTTCAAATCTAAATTTGTTGTAGCAAGAATGAAATCTGCTTTCTCTCATCGATATAGATGCAATCTTTAATAGCTTGAACTTCGATATGGTTAAGAACAATACCCTAATTCACTCATGTGTATATAGTGTATATGTTAGTAGAAAAATCTCACAAAATTGGCTCTAAATGAAAAATTAGAATTTTGATTCAAAAAGCCATATCAACCTAAGTGAGAAAAATATACTTTTATAGACTTAATATACCCTAATTGTATTTAAAAAACAAGTCAATTTCGTGCATAACCATTAAAGTGAAATTGTATGCAAAATAAGAAATCAAAACAGAAAAGGAAATAAAGTTTCCAAAAACTGCTAAAAGACTTGAACCCTTTCAAGTGGGGTTGAATCGGTTTAAGTTGGTCAGTGATTTTTTTTTTTAAAAAAACAAACTTTTGACACTTGAACTGGTTCAGCTCCTCTTGAATCGGTTCAAGTTGGCCAGATGTGAACAAATGTTTCAAACCTAGAAAATTTCAGCATTGCTCAAGTTTCCGAAAAGTTTCCGAAAACATGCAATGTATGCAAGTGTCCTTACCTTCTAACGAAACTTCCTAAAGTGTTGTTCTCACATTTTCGAATTATATCAAGTTCTTGATCACGAACAATACTCCAATTCCGCTTCCGATCTTGATCTTGAAAATTTGAATGGAAATATTGCAACTCGATCGGAATCATTTTGACAACGAAAATTTTCAATTACAAATTTATATCTCACATTTGGATCCCACATTTCACAAGAAGTGTCTTTGTTAAAAAATATACTAACTTGTATATGGTTGTCAACATGAAAAACATCATGATTGTCATTATAAATTATCATATAATTTAATTATATGAACCTTTTTTTTATTCAAAATTATATTTGGATTATATGAACCTTTTTTTTATTCAAAATTATATTTGGATTTAAATCTGAATAACCGTCATTAAATTTTTTAATATATTCTTTCCATGTTGTGGGCTAGTGAATGAATTGGTGTAGTCAAGGGGAGATGAAAGCAGGACCCCACCAAATGAAATCCCATTTTTTGTGTGACTGTGAGGGAAAAAAAAAAAAGAAGAAAAATTTATTTAGTCAAACTAAACGTGTACGTACACCGAAACCATTCCAAAACTCGGTCATTTCGGCTGTGAAGAAGGTAAACAATAAACAACGGGATTAGTGAAATAAGAAACTTCTTCCGTATTTAACCAAAAAAAAAACACAGAAACTTCTTACGTAGCCAGTGGTAATCTGCCCAACGTCACATGGTGGAAAAACAAGATGAGACCCCACTAAATCTTGTGGAAAATTTTACATATTTCATAAAAATAATATAAAAGATAATACATTAATAAATTCATATATCATGATTCAAAACTAATAATCTACAACACTAATGAATAATTAAATAATAATTATTTTATTAAACTGAATAATACATAAATTGAGCAACATGAATACAAAGATGAATAATAATTTAATAATATAAATAATTCAGCAATAGATAATTAATATAATAATAAAATTAAGAAATAACAGAATAATAATAAAATAGGTTCGAAAAAGTTGATCTGATTGTAGAGGTATGTGTAAATACATTGATCTAAAGTTCATAGTTCTTCCCTTCGTGAGAATATTGACGAAACTAGTCAGCTCAAATATATAACCCAATAAATTGACAACCACGTCTTATCCATATGCACGACCATAGGAGAATTAAGTCCAAGTTATATGTGTCTTGTTTGTAAACTTTATTAATTTGTGTCAAGCATTAATTACAAATAAACATGAATCCCAAATCTTAGAACTTCATTATTTTTACATTCTTATAAAGCAAAAATATATATAGTTAGATAAGCGTACCTCAATCCATAATAACAAATCTTGTTGAGATCAAGTCCAATGCCGAGATCTTTTAACAACGAATTAAACTGTAACTCCAAACAATAGGCAAAGCGTGGAAACTGATTTCTCTCTTTTGGCCTTTTCCACACATAAACATTATAAGTGTTGTTTTCATTAGGGTACATAATTGATGGGATATGCACTTTATAATAGCAGAAAGATGATTAATTTTCCTTTTAATAACCTAATTTCACTTTCCATCAAAGTAAGGAATAAATAGGAAAATATTTCTTCAATAATTAATTACCTTAAAGGTAATTTACAAGTTTATCAAATAATATAATATTAATCTGATATATATTTACTTAACCATTAATTAATGAAATATAGCACATGTTCAAATCGTATGGTCACACAATTAATAAATAATCTTACATTGTTACCCACAAACTCAATCAGTAAAATACTCTCAAATACACTATACATATATACATATATGGAATAGTATAATACAAAGAAGAAAAATTATTCTTTTATAGTCTCACTCACACTATATATATATATATATATATATATAAATATATCCATACTTGGATGTATAGAATGATTAACATCTAACATTTTTATAATGTAAAAGAGTATATCGAATAGGGGTGCAACTTGGGCAGGCCAACCAGCCTCGCCAGAACTCAACCCAAAATATTTGAAGCTTGGGCTTTTAAATTCTCAAATCAGGGCCAATTTGGGTTAGGCTCAGGCTCGACTCGAACCCAACCCAAAACTCGCAATTTAAAAAGCTTTTTTTTTTTTTTTTGAAAATACCTTCTAAATCTTTGATATATACTTATCTTTTATATATGTACGGTGTATATTGGTGGTGAGCAGTCACCCCTTGGAGATGGTGGTTGCCGTCAAGCGCAACCTTTTTAAACACGTCAGGTTGCGCTTCGGTGACATAGTTGATCGGAAAAGGAGAGATGACGCAGCGGGTCGCTGCTATTTGCAACCAGATGGCTGCACTGGATAGTCGACGATGTCATTGGAGAAGACGGATGTAACGACCCACTCCACCACATGGTATGATATTGTCCGCTTTGGGCCTGAGTCCGCACGCTTTTGCTCTTGGACTTTATCTGTAATAACCCCTAATTTCGGAACATGGGTTGATCAAGTCCGCGCACAAAATTAAGGAATATTAAAACAATTAAGCATTTAACAAGCACAGAATACAAAAGAAAATAATTAGAATAAATTAACTCGCTGAAATGAATAACTATTAAATAAAATTCCATTAATAATTCTCCAAAAAGTACAACTCGGGAATCCCGTACATTCAGGGCCCCTGATAACATCATCCAATACTCCAGTGATCTCTAAATAAAAATCTATTTTCTAACAATAAGAAAATATCCTACATTGAAATAAGAAGAAAGAATGGATAAGTCCTACAGCTGCGGATCCTCAAACTTCAGACTTGAACTTCAACTAACCTGAAAAATAAATCGCGGGTTAAACCCTACGAGCAAGTTCACTCTACTAAGCCTCTGAAAACCAATAAATAGATCATCTCTGATCAAAACCAAAACTATTAAAGTTTTAAGTTTAATTAACACTGATACGCATGTATCTAAATAATTATACACAGTAAAACTTTAACACCCATTATTAGCTTCATTTATTTTCAAAACCATTTTACCATGATTAAACATAATCATACATAATCCAATTTCAAGCTCCTTCTCTTTTAAAGAGAACCCCTTTAATCTTAACTCCATTTTAAATAATTATTTAATTATTTAAATAGTAAAATATGATTCAAGGAAGATTATATTTTATTCCAAAAGCCAATAATGAGTTTAACTATTTAAGCCATATAGCCAATACCTAGGCTTTGACAAATCACACATATCTCGATACAACCAGTATCCATAGATGAATTTTAATCATCCAATACACGTAACAATTTAATTATACTTTAACAATTCAACCATGCCATTATTATGAATATATACCTATATATATATATATATATATATATATATTAGCAATTCAACCATGCCCCTTAGGTATATTCATTTATACCTTGGCAATTCAATCATGCCTCCGTGTATGTATATTTATGTATACATTGGCAAATTAACCATGCCTCCATTAGCATATATATATTTATACTTTACAAACTAGCAATTCATCCATGCTTCTTATGTATGTAATTTATCTATACAAATAATTAAGCAATTTATTTAAGCTTCTAGCAAATAATCCATGCCTACAATTTAACCATGTACCACTTTTAAACTTAACAATAAGCTAAATCATACATAATCAATCACATACATATTCTAAACATATCGTTTGTTTAAATAACCATCCTATTATGATTTAATAGGCATTACCACATATAAAACGTAACTTACCACCCAACCACAACTTATTAGTTGATTTAAAATTTATTAAATAACTCCATATACCATAATATAACCTTAACCATTTCCCTTATTATTCTAAAGTAATGTAATCCCCTCTACATAATTTAATTTTTTTGTAAATTGCATCAGAAAACGCTACTAAAATATTGCAATAACGTCTTACCGCCCTCAAACACCTAAAATACATCCTCTAATGATTTAATTCAACACAAATAAGCTTAAAATTAATTTTGGAACACCACCGGACCCCATAACAACTTTTCGGAACCCCAAACAGTGACTCACGCGCCCCCACGTGACTCCAAAATCTCATATACACATTTCACGCGCTTCCACACACTTTTTCACGCTCCCACGCGCTCCCACGCGCTGGAGAGTGAGCACACTTACACACGTGCTGGGACGCGCTACCACACTCGCGCACGCGCGGCCACGCGCGCTGGCTACCCTTTTTGGTGACGCGGCGCGTCCGCATCAGCTGGTTGCACCGTTTTCCTATGGGTGCACCTCACGGAATCAATCTGCTATTCTCAATGGCCCAGATCCGTGTGCACTATAACTTCATACGCCGTGAAGTACTGGATTATTCATCCATTCATCCACTTCGCTCAACGGTCTAGATCTATTGTACACCGCACTCTATAGGCCGCAACACACTGAATCAATCCACCATCCATTAACCTCATTCAGCAGCCCAGATAAGCATGCCCACCTTATTAGTATGGTCCGCACCACACCGGATTATTAGCCACTCTTAATGCGCCGATTTCATTACAGAGTCCATTATATACATATATAAAAAACTATATATATATATAACATGTAATTTTCAAACAAAACATAAGATAATAAATCCAATAAAATCCTAAAAATATAGAAAAAAATTCCTAGAAAATTATAAAAAATTCTTAAAAGTTCTTTAAACCCTAATTAACTCTATTGAATCAAAGATCAACCTCAAAGTTTATTTTTAATCCATAAACAACACATATACATACAATTAAAATTTGATAATTAAAAAAAAAATAACAATAATAGTTTATGTTTTTAATTATTCCGATCTAACCATGATTATTTTAAATAAATATAATTAATCTAACACTTGATACTTAAAATGAAATATTTATGAGTCCTAAGAGGAAAATTAGAGAAAACTCGCCTGAAGGTTTCAAAACGAAACCGACGCGTTAAACTTTAATTGTCTCTTCCATCTCCGGCATCCTCATCCTCAGATCCGGCCTACTCCTTGTCAGCTTTCTCTTCTTTTTCTCTCTCTGTCTCTTTTATTTTTTCCTAACGTGCGTAAACTTTTAACCCTAAAATCTTATGCGTATATTTATGCGCATTAAAACTCCAAATCCTTTTCCAATTATGACTACTAAATAAAAAGGAAACTAATAATCCTTAACTAATATATATATCTAGACACGCATATTTTTTTTATTATATATATCCATATTTCCTTCCATAATTAATTATTAATTAATTAAATCATATATACCTATATATATCCATAAATATATATATATATATATATATATATCATTCCATACCACTATTAATTATATATATATATATATATATTTATAATTATCCAAAAATGATTATTTAAATAATCAACTAACCATGGGCCTTCATTA
>JAOTQH010086635.1:0-16519 GCA_025631255.1 Cornus kousa | reverse complement strand
CAGTATTACTAAGCCATTCGGGCGGCCTAAAAAAATATTATCAATGCCACCCATGTACCTAATACTCTAGGGACAGCGATTTGAAGATTGTGTCCTTCAGCAAATCTTTGACGGAAGTTCAGATGTGATCATTTCTATATATATATTCAAACTTAGACCGCAAGGTAGTAAGATACGGACAAGTATTACTATATATGTGTGTATACATAGTAACACAAGTATTTTAAGGCACATTTTTATTTTACTGCCAGTCCGCCACTACCCTTTTTTTGGCAAGACAATCAATAATGCAAACATTAGAATAGAAATGTCAAATGGACAAAATTGGAACCACACATACATACTTTGCGCGTCTCTCCTCCAATCACATCTTCATTTCTCCAACACTTTTCCATTGCAGCTTTCTTTCTCTACAGAAGTTCTCTACAGAAGTAGTAGAAGAAGAACAACCCATTCTCTCTCTCTAGAAGTACTTGAAAGGATTGAGATCTCGAATCCACCCCTTGCAAATACAGTATCTTCATGGGCCTTCAGTTTCTTACTCTATGTTCAATTCTCTCTCTGATTTCTCCATACCCATTTCTAATCCATGTCTGATTTTACCTATTACCCATCTTCCTTTCCTCCTCATCTACGGCGCAATCACCCATCTTGATTGGTTACCCAGAAAACCCAAGAAAGTCGGAAGGAGAAGAGAACCCTTTCCCCCCATTAAGTTGGGAAATCATGGCGTCAATATTTTTGTACCACGTGGTTGGGGACCTGACGGTGGGGAAGCCGGAGTTCGTGGAGTTTGAGGAGACGGAGACGGTGGAGACGGCGATTCGAGCCATCGCAGAATCGGCAGAAGGTGGGATACCAGTTTGGCGGAAGAGATCGCACAAGAGTGTGTTTGAGAATGCGGAGATTAGACAAAATAGGTTTGTGGGTATCCTCAATTCGCTTGACATTGTTGCTTTCTTGGCTAGAGATGGGCGTTTGGAGGATCAGGATAAGGCCATGAAGACTCCGGTCTCGGAGGTTGTGGTGCCCTGCAATTCTCTGCTCAAGGTGGTTGACCCTGCCACTAGGTTAGATCTCCTAATTTAATACAGTAACACATTTATTTATACAATTATTATGTGTGTATAATACATATTCTCTAATAGTATTGTTTGTGTAATCATGTTGGTTTAGGGACATTTGTCTGTTTCATTTGAATGTTGATGATGTTGTATATGGAATAGAGAAAACTGATTATTGTTGCTTTTGTTGTTGATGTTTATGGTTGTGAAAATTCCATCATTTTCCCCAAAAATTATAGATATCTTTTGGTCACTTGAAAATAAGTGATTGCTTCGAACCTATCAAATTATTGCTAATATCCATTCCCGTTAATGCATGAAATGTTATGTTAATCATTAAGTGGTTGCATTGCATTTTGAGGTTGACAAACAGGTTCATGGTTAATGGTTAGCGAGTTAGTTGATAGGGATGGTGTTTGATAAGTGGTTAATGTTTTGTCCATTTTAATAATTGAAGGTTCATAGAGTTACTAGTTAGGGGCCTTTTTTTAACACAAATTTCTTTGTTATTTGAAGCTCTATAATTACAAATTTACAATAAGATATAGCAGTTAATTTCTTTATATGCCATTGAAAAATTAGTCTAATGTAATGTAATGATTTGACAGAAGATAACTTTTCTCTGAAAAAGTGAACAGAGTGAATGATCAATACAATTTAAGATGGACTAATAAAAAAATCACATGCAATTGATGTTATCATTTAGTCTAACTTATACTTGCTGTACTTCAGAAACACTTTTATTCCTTTTGAGTTGGGTAGTAAAAGCTATTATAGTACATGTTAGGGTAAATTACACTGACACGAGGTTAAGCCTAATTAGGGCAACTTATGACGTTAAGAACAAGTATGGAATATCATATATGCCCCTTGTTGTATAGTGCATTTTTTAAACAAAAAATCTTACAAATGAATGACTAAATTGTCCCTATAATAATATTGATTCATAAAAAAACTCTCTTGCGGTCTCACCTGCTAGAGAAACAGAATCAGTTTTGCACTTTTACAATCCCCAGAATCTTTTCTCCGTAATTAGATATCATCTTGATATTATCTTGTGCAATTAGTAGAGCTATTCCGTATACATCTTCAGCTTCAATGTAATGATTTTGCTGCATTAATGCCCATACTAAGTTCCCCTGCAATTTATATATATATATATATATATATAATAGTATTTCCCTTCTTGTTAATTAACCTCCCCCATGAATGTCAGGAAAGAACAGAGACAAATTGGAGGAAACTATTTGCACTTTTACTGGTAACCGAGTTGCTTCTTGTCAAACAAAAATCTGAAATTTCTTCCATCAAGATCAGGCCGTCTTAGTCCATTTCATTGAAATACATCCCTTGCTGAATGAAATACAACTTTTGCCTCGATAAAGCTATTTGGTCATCTGATCTCCCACCATCACAACAAAAGACCAATCTAATCAAAATGGGATTCTGGGGTTCAGGTTCTTTGATTTTGGGTGTATATTGGATGTATATATATGTGTGTGTATATATATGTATATGCATTTATATATATGTATATTGGGTGTGGGTTCTTCATTTTGGGTGTATATTGGATGTATGTATATGCGTTTATATATATGTATGTTAGGTGCTGGTTCTTCGATTTTGGGGTTTGTTGGATTCATTTTTTTTGGTTTATTTTTAACCTATTAGCCGAGGCTGAAATTGCAAAGGTGATTAAGTGCCTTTGGGACTTTCAAATTGGCATTGGAGAAGTAAGTGTGAAGCTAAAGGAGGAGTGAATTGAGAGAGAGAGAGAGGGGATTGGCATAGAGAGAGAACATGACCAACCGATGTGGGTCTCCTACATGGACTGCAGTTGTATGTTTGAGCTAACCTTGGCCATGGACACACACAAATATATACATGTGTGTGTTTATGATGGAGCGGAAGTTATGAACATTCAATAATGAACAAAAGATCAACTTTGAATCTACAAAGTTAAAAGAAAATTACAAAGCAATCTGATATATTATTAATCATTATTAATTATCCTCTCAGCATTACATGTAATTATATAAAGGAACTCTTAACACCATAAGGAAGCTAAAAACATAAGGAAACTAGAGTATAAGGAAACCTAACAACATAAAACCTAATATATGGAAACCTATCAGCATAAAGAAACTGCTCAAAATTCAACTTTCTCTAAATATTAAGAAAAAATAAAATAAGAAACCCAATTACTAAAAACTACTTAATACGAGGAAAAAGTCGATAAAACTGTCCTACATCAGTATATACTAGGTCTTTTGAAGGATTTAACAGATAGTTGACGAGGGTGGGTCATTGAGCACGCACCAAATGTGAGGGGAGGACGGTGTAATTCAAGTCACTGTAATTTACCCTATATATTATATTTATAATTTTTTGTTGGGTCTTGTGTCTCAAATTTCTAAATTAATTAGGTTTTTGTTTTGGAGTTGTATTTTATTAGGTAATTTTTTGTTTGGTAAGTCTTGGGCTCTAAGGAATTGTAATCCTTGTCCAACACGGATTATGGGTTGAGACTCGTGAGATTGAGAGAGATGGAGTCTTATGAGGGAGTTGATAGTAAGGGGATAGGCTTGTGGAGTGGGACATGGTAAAGAGACATGTACATGATGTTGGTACTCTATTGTTGTAATATTTTTACGAATTACCAAAAGGTCAGGCCTAGCGGTACCAGACCCTTACATCCCAAAGGGAGGTTAGGGGTTTAAGCCTAAGTGGAGACGTGTGTGTGCGTACCAATTAAGAATTTTTTTTTTCTTTCTACGAATCATAGTAGAATCTCTTCTCATCCGTGGATGTAGGTCGGGTTTGGCCAAACCATGGTACATCTTATGTTTGTGTGTGATTGCTTTTATTGGATCTTTATGTTCGTTTGCGCTTTCGCTGTTCTCAACCAATTGGTATCAATGCTGAAAGTGAGAGATCTAAAGAACACAAGGAGTCTCAACAAATGCTGCAATGGGTCAGTGGAGTTAATCGACTTGTTTGATCATGATGGTTAGAAAATTGTGATAGGTTACATGGCATAGAGCTTGATTAGTCAAGGTGGAGCCTTAGAGGTTTGACTTATCGAGCAACATACGGTGTGGACAGTTAGAGTTTTGCAGGAGGATCGTGATATCTTGCTTGCAATTTGAAGGAAAATGAGGAGCTGACTCCTTCGGTGAAAGTCTCTAAATCAGGCTAAGGAGGAAGTAGATCATTGGGTAACAGTCCTTAAATCAGGTTGGGTTGCAGGAAGGGTTCATGGGTGGAAGTCCCTAAAGAGTGATTCTATTTTGTGTGCAAGATTGAAGTTGCAAAAAAGTTGTCTTGATCAATGCCGTGGAAAGCTATGATTGGCTGGATGGAATTTGAGCTAAGGTGGAGATTTTTGGGACTTGTGTCTCAAATTCCTAGTCTAATTAGGTGTCTATTTTAGAGTGGTATTTTATTAGGTGATTTCTTGTTTGGCAAGTCTTGGGCTCCAAGGGATTACAATTGTAATCCTTGTCTAACACGGAATTGGGTTTGGAACTCTATAAATAGGCACCTAGGTTATGGTTTGAGACTAGTGAGATTGAGAGAGATGTAGTCTCATGATGGAGTTGATGGGTAAAGGTAATTAATGGGTTGGTAGAGTAGGAAAAATATCGGTGGCACTGGTAGCTAGGGGATTGGCTCGTGGAGTGATAAATGGTAAAAATACACGTACACGATGTTGGTACTCTACTATTGTAATATCTCTACCAATCATAGTGGAATCTCTCCTCATCCGTGGATGTAGGCCGGGTTTGGCCAACCACGTTACATCTTGTGTTTGTGTGTGATTGCTTTTGTTGGATCTTCATGTTCCTTTGCACTTCCGCTGTTCTTAACATTTTAATAAGATTTACATCAAATGCTTTAAACCTTGTTCATCACATTGGTATTTGATAAACATGAAGTGTCCAGCCTTCAGACCCATAGAAGGAAGAACATCTCGTGGACATGTGTAGTCTTATTTTTATATCTGGATAAAACTTAGGGGCAATTCGACACGTGAACGAAATTTGTTCTTGCATTTGATTGTTCCTGTTGCACGTTCCAAGGCTGCTGCATCCTCCAGCTTTTCAAGCCATAGCAGCTCCTACTTTTGACTTACTTCATTTTATGTATAAGAACTTTATTCTTGGAGGGACGTACCTTTTACTGGCAATGAGACATGATTGTTGTATCATTAAACTTAGAGCTCTGAATGTTAAGTTGAATCAATTGGAAAGAGGTGGTGGAGGCAGTCAACTTGTTCCGAATGCATGGCCATTTTGAGAAGTCCATGAACGCTTCCTTCATTGCTCTCATCCCCAAGATGGGTAGTGCAGTTGACGTGAAGGACTTTAGGCCTATTAGCTTGGTTGGAAGCATGTATAAGCTAATAGTCAAAGTCCTAGCCTTGAGATTGAAGGAAGTTATTGATGGAGAGATTTCAGAGTCTCAGAACGCTTTTGTTAGGGGCCGTCATATCCTCAACTCAGCTCTGATTGCAAGCGAGTGTGTCGATTCTAGACTCAGCAGTGGAGTGTCGGGGGTAGTGTGCAAGCTGGATGTGGAAAAGGCGTATGGCAATGTGCGCTGGAGGCTTCTTGATGTATTTCTTGGAGAGGATGGTGTTTGGGGAGAGGTGGAGGAGCTGAATTCTGTTTTGTATATCCAACATGAGATTCTCATTTTTGGTGAATGGGGTGCCGTTTGGTTTCTTTGGCAGTTCGGAAGGGCTGAGGCATGGGGATACCTTGTAGCCATTCCTCTTTATCATGGTGATGGAGGCTTTCAGCATATTAATGAGGCGGGCTGTAGAGATGGGACTCATCAGAGGTTTCAGGGTCGCTAGCCAGTTGGAGATTTCTCATCTTTTGTTTACGGACAACATGATTGTGTTCTGTGATGCGGAGGAGGTTCAGTTGAGATTCCTCAAGTGTGTGTAGGTTTGTTTCCAAGCTGTCTCGGAGTTGAAAGTTAACGTTGGAAAGAGTGAGATTGTGCCAGTGGGGGGAGGTTGGCAAGATAGCATACTTGGGTAGTATTTTGGGTTAATGCCATATTTTGCGGTTGCCTTTAGGAGCGCTCCTTCAAGGAGAGTCTTTTTTAGGAGCTCCTTCACGTGTGCGATCAATAAATATATTAGATGTGTCCTTACGAAATACAAAAGGAAAGTTCAAAGGCATAAACAATTACACACCCAAAACTGGGAACCAAAAAAGAAAGAGAAAAGAAGAGAGAAAAGAAAAGAATTATGCCGAGACTCCAGAGAGCCGAGAGAAGAGAGAAGAAGAAGAAAAGAAGAAAAAGAAAAGAAGAAGAAGAGAGAGAAAAAGATGCCGAGAGAAGAGAAGAGAGAAGAAGAAGAGAGAGAAGGAGAGAAGAAGAAGATACCATCAGTCAGCAGATCTGGCACTGTGACTCGGCAGATCCGAGATTGCTTCGCCTTCGCATTCGCTACGGTTCGCAAGCCCTAGCCTCTGTCTCTTTCCTTTTGCTCTTTTGCTTTTCTTTTATTTTTTTGTTTTGTAAGTTTTGTAAAGTTATATAAAAAGTAATAATAAAATAATACTCCCTCCGTCCCAAAATAAGTGTCATGATTTCCTTTTTTGTCTGTCCCAAAATAAGTGTCCACTTTCCTTTTTCAAACAATATATTTCACATCATTCTAAAAATGTCCTTTGAGTTTAAATTTCAAACTTGAATATTTAAAACTTAAAAGGGCAAGTTAGTAATTTTTCAGGCAGACAATGTATGTCCCACATGTTCCCTTAAAAATTACTACTCCCCATAAGTGACACTTATATTGGGACGGAGGGAATACTTACTAATAATAATAATAATAAACAATACGAACCAAAAATAATAACAAAACAAGTTTAAAAAAAGGCTTTTTCAAGTAGGTGCGCCTTTTATGCGCCTGTGGCCTTGCGCCTTCGTAGCAGAGGCGCGCGCCCACTTCAAGTTAGTCACCTTAAGCACTTACAGGTGACATGATGGTGCCTGTAGGCGCCTTGCGCCTCAGGCGTGCACCTTCGGCGCCTTTGACAACTATGCGTCTGACCGTTTTGAAAAGCACTCTATCTAGCTTTTCAACTTGTTATCTATCTCTATTTCGGATTCCCTCCTTGGCGGCGATGAAGATTGAGAGGCTTCAGAGGAATTTATTGTGAGGTGGTATCGGGATGAGTTTAAATACCGCCTTGTGGGTTGGGACTTGGGAGGTGGGTAGGTGTTTTTTTTTTTTGGTTTTTTTTGGGGTGGGTGGGGGGGTGTAATCAATTCTCACTCTCTCGATGTCCAGACGCTGGGAATATTTTATCCTATTTGTGGGATTCTCCCTGGAGAGCGCCGTTCTCTTTTGCTCTCTCTCATGTACTTTACTCACCTGCACAAGACTACTCCTCTCTCGCTCTTCACACAGACTGGCTCATCTCTCCTCTATCTCTCTCTCTTCTCACAAGAGACAGCAACATCTACCCCAAACCTCCAAAAATGATCTCTTCTTTGCAACCATTTCAGACGAATTTCAACCGCCCCATCTCCTTCCTTTCAATCGAAAAGAAGCTTATCTCTTCTATCTCCAAGAGCCATTGCCAATTCCCCAGCATGCTGGTGATGATACAGAGATGTACTTAGTCTATGGACTATAGATACGTTAATCTTCAAGTATGATACATTCTACAACCTTTGCAGAGTTTAAGCCATTCTTTACAAAAGTGGTATAAACAGGAAGAAAAGGGAAAATGACAAAAGAGCGAAAATGTGAATATCACCGACAACGGAGCTGGCTGCTCACACCACTATCAAAATGCCCATCGATTGAGACATTCCACGTGTTACTCTGAAATTCCTAACCCATCTGTACTCATCTAATAGAGTTCGATGAGTTGTTGCTAGATTTTAGAAGATGTTTGATTCTCTAGAAACCACTATCACGTGAGCTATAACAGAGTAACTTGAACATAATTAATTATTGAAGGTAATTGTTTCTATTAAAATGTACGACAACTAGTTATCAAGGGTAAGGGATTATATTGTCAAACACAAAATACTTTAGTAGTTAATAGACATTTAAGAAATACACTCACCAAAAATCTATTTTCTCATGAATTATTTCTAACAAAATTCCTTGTACAAAGGCCTTATCAATGGTGGCCTTTGATTTTGGGAAGCTACCCCAAACGTTATGTCAGACAGTAGAGTCCTTGACGGGTCTGTTATACGGTGGTACTGTTTGGGAGGTGGACTACTCGATTAGGTGGAGAGGTGTGGTTGTCTTTGCTTGGACAACTATGTTTGAAGAAATCCTTAGTAATGTTACTCTAAGGAAGAGGGATCCAGTGATTGGTGAATGGTGTTGCTTGTGTAAATGGGTAGATGGGAATGTTAATGATCTTTCCTTACATTATGGGATGATCAGGGAGTTGTGGAGTCTGCTTTTTGTCTTGTTTGGTGTTTCTTGGGAAAAGTGTAATTGCTTGAGGTTTTTTGTTATTTGGAAAGGGAATGAGGTGTAGGAGAATTTGGAATGTTGCCCCATTTTGTTTTATGTGGAAGCCTGCTTGGAAAGAAGTAGAGAAGATTTTTTCAGTGGCTAAATCAGGCAGTGTATTTGTCTTTACATTCTTTTGAGGATTTTAGGGTAGTTTGTCTTTTTATTGTTAATAATAATTTTAGGTAGTTTTTCTTTTTATTATTAATTTTGGTGATCGTGAATACTTCATGTGTATATGGATCATACCTTCTTTTTGGTGCTCTATAGTAACTTTTTGATCAATATATTTGTGTAACATATGTTTTAGCTGATTAACTAAAAAACTCTGTAATTATTTATCAACAAAATGATTGTACACGGAGAGACAAGGGAACAAGGGCAAAGCGTCTATTTATTTGTTTGTTATAATGTTTTCCTACACTATCTGTTATTTTGCATACTTTCTATGCATGAAAAATAGAAATATTGACAAGCTTATACCTAGCCACAACAGGGTTAAAGCACCTCACTTTCTGTTTTGGCCCTGTAAACTAGTCTCACTAATTTATTTTTGCATGTAAAATTGAACATCAATCTCAACAACATATAAGTTATTGAAAAATATTAAACAAAGTAACTTATCAAAAAAAATATATATATATTAAACAAAGTAAAAAATCAGAGCAATAACCTTGTACTCGCACATTATCATTGCCAAATGAAACACAGTTGATAAAAATATGCAAAAAGAATAAAAAAGTTCATACAGTCAATGTTATGGGCTCAACATATATAAAGTTGTGTTATATACATGTTAAAAGTAAATAATTTTTATAAGATGTCATCACAAAATTCATAGAGTATGAAGTTCTTGTAAGAAAGTGAGGTAAGCCTAGTTTGACAAACAAATAGGAAAATGAACAGTTAATTTAGGAAACAGCATCATATGGAAGCCTACCTTAATTGGGAGAACGGAAAATTTGACCTTTTCTTTAGAGGTATCACGTGGCAGCTTCTAGAGGTAGAAGTTTCCACTTTATATCAATGAATACAATCAATATACCTGTGTATTAGATTTATGGTGGTCATCTGGTACAGTGGTAAATGATTTGCTGTTGATATTGTTTTAGTTGATGAAACTAGAGAAGGAGTTAATACCAAATTGGAGGTTTGGATAGAAGCTTTAGAACTAAAAGGGTTTGAGATAAGTCGATATAAAACTGAATATGTGGAGTGTAACTTTAGTAAATCTAGAAAGATAAATGAGGATGTAGTGAGGATTAAGAATCAATAGGTACAAAAAAGTGAACATTTTCGTTATTTAGGCTCAATTATTCATATTGAGGGAGAAATTGCAGATGACGTTAATCATAGAATCAAGGAATAATGGGTTAAATGGAAGAGTGCATATATCGTGTGATAGGCATATTCCTTTACAATTGAAAGGGAAGTTCTATTGAACATCTATTAGACTAGCCATACTTTATGGTACCAAACGTTGGGCAGTTAGAAAACAACATATGCATAAAGTGAGTGTGGCATAAATGCGAATGTTGAGATGGATGTGCTGTAAGACTAGAAAGGATAAAATTAGAAATAATCACATTCGGAAGATGGTTAGAGTAGCACCTTGGAGATAAAATGAGAGAAATTTGGTTAAAGATGGTTTGGACATGTGCAAAGAAGACATTTAAATTCGCCGATTAGGAAAAAAGACATAGTCTACATTAAGGGTAGGGGTGGCAAACGGGCGGGTTGGGTTGGGTTTGGGCAGGGTCAAATATCCCCATATTTGGCCCACTTATAACGGGTTAAATATGGGTTGAGTCAAAATGGGCCGGGTTAACCCGTCATGACCCACTAACCCGTTTTAGGGAAAAAAAATGTTATTATTTTGGATAATCTCATTATTATAGTTTTTTTATTTGAGGTGGATAAAAGCTTGTAAAAATATGTGTCGATAATTGTAAATCCACCAATTTATTTTGAAAATTCTTTAAATTTATATTATTTTATTTTATGACTAGACATGCATGAAGGTAAGAGATATATATATATATATATATATATTATATGAAATCATCTATTAAGCTTTTTTAAAGAATAAATAATTAAATGAATAAATCGGGAATTCCTACTTTGAAATACAGATGTAAACATAAGTTTGTTTGGAGCCGTAGTATTACATACGCGAGGAGTCCATAATCTGGGAGATGCTTCAGTAGATTAACAATGTACTCTATTAGAATTTGGGTTGAACAATCCACTGCTTGAGTTGCATAATGGATTTACACTTCTCGTCAATGTCAACCTATTTGTAAACCCATTGGGCTGAGAGATAAAATGATTCCCTCAAGACAAATGCCTCTGTTATTTTTGTAGTAGATAAACCAAAAAAGAAGATTGATGCAACTCTAACACGCCTTCTCATAGAATCCCTTAAGATCATTACATCCCTCCCTCTCTAAACCATCGATGATAAGAAGCACCGATATTCAATTTCAACATCCTATATATATTTGCATATGTATATGAACATGTAGAGAGAGAGAGAAGGGGATGGACCATTAGATATTGTCGCAAGGATTACCAAAAGAAGTAAAGGAAATTGTTGGTAGGAAAGCAGAGCATTTATAATACACACAAATACATTGTATATGTGTTGTGGATGTAGCATAGCAATAGTATAGTATTACAAAGAATTTTAGAGAGAGAATCTTAGAGAGAATTTTAGAGAGTGGGAGAGAGAATTTGGGATCGTGTTAGAGAATTTTAGAGAGGAAAAAGGGGTGAATTTGAGTCAAATAGAGGATGTGAAACCAAGTCTCTTATATAATGGGTGAAACATGGCAAAATGGGCGACCCATATTCAACTCATTTAACCCTCTATAAAAATGGGTTGAATATAGGTTACCCATTTTGACACATATTTTAAAATGGTTTACCCATATCCATTTTTAAATGGGCGGATATGGGCGGGTTGGTGGGTCATGACCCATTTTGCCACCCTTAGTTGAGTGTAATACTAGGGGAAGAGAGACCAAAGTTTTTGTGGGTAGAGTTGGTGAAGAAAGATGTGATGGCTCGTGGATTACAGAGGTTATGACCGCGGAATGGAAACATAGGATTCATGTAGCAGCCCCAAGTAATTGGGAAAAGGTTGGTTGTTGCTGTTGTTGTGTATTTGGTACAGTGGTCAAAAGGTCAGACAGTTGAGTTTAAGGACAACTGCATTTGTGCAAATGATGTAAAGGTGAGGTATATAGCTGGTCATTCTCTTTCGGCACCTAATGGGGACTGATAACGGGCGATCGGCATGTGACCTTAATTTGTGGGGTAACTGGGTAGGTTAAAAGACTCAATCAGACAGAGGTTAAAGTTGGTCAAAGTATTGATGGATTATTAATAGTTCCTGGAATTTCCCAAAATATGATGTTTATGATCCAAATTTCAACCTGAAATCATGTCTCATTTTTATAGCCAGAGAGAGGAAGTGCTTTATACTGTCAGCACTCCTGCGCCTATAATGGCATGTTTAGGACACAGGCCAATATGGTGCAATAAAAGACTAATAACTCATGGTTTTCGTATCACCAGCACATTAATGAGTATGAATCTCTGAAGCAAGGGAGATATTATACAACTGTGTTAGGTTCTGTAATGGGGATCCTATTCTACTTATTTATTCAAGAAGCATTTTATTTTCCGGAACATTTTTTATATTTTAAGAGAACAACATAAAAAAAGAAAAGAAAAAATCTCTTCACAATTTATTTAGAGAACTTGGTAAGGGATACCATTATATATAACTGTCAGTTGCTGCAAATGCGGATAATATTCTACAAATATTTAGGAGTGATTTTGTGGCCCGAATTTGGTGCCGGGTTGCGTTGCGACCCCGGTGACCCGTTGAATGAGCTTGCTCTTGAAAAAAAATATTGACCCGTTTTTGCTTGTGGGTCATGGACCCTAATTAGTACTCTCTTGTAACTTGATATATTAGGGCGTTTAAGGTTTCGAGTTGTACATTGAGAGACACTAAAAATTGCAGAAAAGAGGGTGAGAACGAGAGCTAGGGTTTGGGGGCTGAAACCTCTGTTACATAGACTCTTCTAAAGTAGTGAAGTACCCGTGTCGGACACATATCCCTCGGACATGGGTATGTGTGTCAGACACTTTTGGTTGGACTTGTACTTAAAAAGCATAGCCAATCATTTAATTACATTATATTATTACTATAAAATGAGTTAAATGCCTATATTGAACATTATATTAGATAAAAACATTACTTTACTCTAGAAAATAAAATAAAATAATTAATAAAATGAATATTTAGCGGTGTCCGTGTGTCCTTCTGTTTGGAGATCTGACACGTCCGACTCATGGATACACACCCCTGTGTCCGACACCCGTACCCGAGTCCATGTAATATAGGCTGAAACTTGTAATATCTAGATTTTCGCATAGTGACCTGACCTTCACCGTGGATGTAGGCTTTGCCGAACCACGCTAAAACTGTCAGTTCTTTGTGTGTGGAGTGTTTACTTTCTGTCATGTTTCGTGATTGTTGCTTGGGTTTGCTGCATTTGTCGTAACACGGAGTTAAATTCTCTGGAAAATTTTGTATTTTAAAGATAATTTAATCTATGAATATATCAAATCATCCCATCACAATTTATTTATTTATTATTATCTTTGGGGTGGGGCTGGCTTTGAACCTGGAGCTAATATCCTTGAGTCCTGCTAATACATTTGTTCTAATCTGCAGGGGGTTATTGATACCTTTTAATCATCTTTTGGGTATCATCAAAGGTTTAATGATTGGATCTCCAAACCCTTTAAGTTTTTGAAATTTTGATCCTTTTTTCCTCTAGTTTTTATGAAGTTCTCTACATGGCAACCCCTATAGGGTAGCTGAGTTGGCATAAGGCCCGTGGGCCCAGAAATATCATGTCCAACTTTTGGGGTGTCATGCCTTCACCCTGGGCTTACCCTATACTGGTGGTTTGTGGGGTGATTACCGGTACCCGAATAGTCCCACCCCCCAAAGGGGTTGGGGACACCCTCTGTTTATTTATTTATTATTATTAAAAAAAAAAGAGGTACTGTGCATGGAATGCATGCATTTCTTGTTATATAATATTTGGGGGAATAAAATGGAAACATGGTGCAGTTCGCCCATGTTAATCCTTGTAGGGTATCCGAGTATGCAAGAGAGGATGAACCCTTGGCTGTGGATGTCTCATGGTTTTGCCCTCTCTTTCATCTCTTCTTCTTAGAAAGAAAATAAGAAAAAAGTAGGAGAACAATTTGTAAATGTTAGCATCTAATGTCATCTTAGAGATCTTTTCCTGGTTGAATCAATATATATATATACACACACAAACATATATATATATTCCTAAGTCCTGGTTGAATCAATATTGATTTTTTCATTCATGTGCAAGATTGATAGATGCGTTGGAGATGATGAAGCAGGGTGTGAGGCGTCTCCTTGTTCGTAAAAGTGTAGTATGGAAAGGAATGAGCAAGCGATTCTCATTTCTTCACAATGGCAAGTGGCTGAAGAACCCTGAAATTTATGGCAGTAATGGTATCATCTCCGCTACAAACAGCAACTGTCCTTCCTCATCTTCCATCGTCATTACTCATGACCAGTTTTGTTGTCTGTCAAGAGAAGATGTCATCCGTTTCCTCATTGATTGCCTGGGTGCATTGGCTCCTCTCCCTCTCTCATCCATCTCTGCCCTTGGTGCCATCAACCCAAACTATGATTCCATTGAAGCATCCCTCCCAGCCTTTGAAGCTACTCAAAAGATTCGCCAGGACCCTAGTGCAGTTGCCGTTGTGGAGACCACATCAGATGGTCAACATTTGATCATTGGGGAGGTTTCAGCTTGCAAGCTATGGAAATGCAATTACTTGGCTGCAGGATGGGCCCTTGCCAATCTCTCTGCAAGACAGTTTGTAATGGGGGTCGAGGATAATGTGACCTCAGGGTCACTGCCTGATCTCACTGCCAATCTGATAGTTGGAGATAGTAATGGAGGTCGCTCAATGAAGCCACGGAAATTCAGTAGTAGGAGCATTGGGTTCTTTAGCAACCCGGCATGCCAAAGTTTTGGTGTTGGTAGGAGCATGTATAGGGGCAGAAGTTCCCTCTTGACATGTAAGGTTACAAGTTCATTGGCTGCGGTCATGGCTCAGATGCTCTCACACCGGGCAACTCATGTTTGGGTGACCGAGGCCGAGAATGAGGATGTCTTGGTCGGGGTGATGGGTTATGCTGGCATTTTGGCTGCTGTTACCAGACCACCTGCTGCAACTATTCCTGAAACTCCGGTACTGTGACACTGGTTTGAAATCGAGTTTCAATATCTTTTTTCCACCTTTTCATTTTCTATTTTTCTCTTCGCTACATAGGCCAGACATACAAGGTAATGTACTGCTTAGTGCTTGGGTGCTTTGAGGCTCATTTACACTCAAAAGACTATGGTTAGAGAAGAGATTTAGGCTTGTGCAACTTGGATGTGACGCAGTGATATTGTACAATTTTGTTTGTGAATGATTGGTTTATATGGCTTTTGTTTGTGAATTATTGCGCAGCATTATATTTAACTGAAATATATACATGTTCTGTATTTTCTTGGTGAATTCATTCTTTGAGGAACATATCCAAAATTTGGTGTCGATGTTATTCAGCATATGTATTGGATTCAGCTAGTTATGCATTGTGTATACAAATTTCATTCAAAATGTCCTAATAAAATGTGAAGGTTCAGAGTCTTTTAGTGCATAGTGGGGTCTCCAAAAGTAATCCATGAGAAGAACTGGACCTCAGTCTCTCAAAGCAAGTCCTTTGTGGTTTAGTATTCAGAGACCTTGAAATTTATGAGTTTTAGCTCTACTGGCAAAGAGTTCTAAAGGGCTTTTTTCTGGTGAGAAATAGCCTTATAGCCCTTATAGGTCCTTTTTCCTTATGGTTTAGTTGAGTCTCTCTGGCTCTCTATGTTATTGTTTTGTTTTGCTTTGTTTCTCTTTTCCTCTTAATTTCCCTTGTCCAATATATATATATAGTTTCAGGAAATGTTCCTTTACCGTCACAATTTCTCATGCAATGAAGTGCCTTATTGGTTTTTGCCATGCTAACTTCTTTTATTTTATGCAAAACATGAATGCACTTTTTGTTTTGGAAAATAATTAACCTACATTTTTAATATGTTATTTATTTTAAATAGGGTATGGGCTGCCTGGTAAAGATTTTTACTAAATTGAACTCTTGAAACACTTGTGCTTTGGTTGAAGTGATGGAAAAATGGATGGAAGAGATGGGGGAGGGATTGATGAGGAATCCCTAGGGAAGGGAAGGTGTCTACCTCTTTTTTTTTTTTGGTTGAATGTAATGGATAGTAGAAAGGATAGTTGGGGTGATATTTTTTTATGTTTGGTTGGAAGGAAGGGAAAGTGAATTATTATTTTTTTTTTTTACCAATATATCGCTAAGGTATAAAATAATAAAAAGTAGATATCCATTTGAATTTTTTTGAAAAGGTTAAAATTGAAAATTGTTAAGTGTAGATTGTTATTCAGTTTCTCTCTCCTCCCTTCTTCCCAAAATTGTGCGGATAGAAAACCAAGATTCCTATCTATCTTTTATTTCCTCCAACCAAACACGAAAAGCTTCAGCAATCTGTTATCTCATCCATCTTTACTCTATCCGTCACGAAAAGCTAATTAGGCTTGAAGGTGCTAATTAGCTTAATTTAAATGGTATAATAATCTTTTAAGTAATTGTATTAGTTGTATTATGGACTTTGGAATACAATCCTACCTTCACCTGGGGTACAGGGGAGGGTTTAAGGTTTAAGAAAGGGTTGGCTGGCCCTAGGCCCAAAACAAGAAACCAAGGGCTAAAGCCCGCAACCAGCAAGAGGTAAAGGATGGACTTCTTCTCCTTCCATTAGTTCAA
>JAOTQH010085995.1:0-16530 GCA_025631255.1 Cornus kousa | reverse complement strand
GTATTACTCTCTCAATAACATATACGTTTTCATATACTCTCTCTCTCTCTCTCTCTCTCTCTCTCATTCAACAAGAAGGATAAATGCATTTTATTCTTGGTTAATGGCGTGTTTACTTTTCTGTCGTGATTTTGTTTTGTTCTTGGTTCTCTACGTTTGTCATAACAAACTGGTATCAGAGCTTGAACCACATAAATCCTTGTGTTGTTTGTGTGTGGTGTGTTTACTTTTCTGTCGTGATTTTGCTTTGTTCTTGGTTCACTGCATTTGTCGTAACAAACTAGTAAGATAGCTTTCGGTTTGAAATGGGGATGGCGACCAAGTTTTTGGAAATCGGGCTCCGTTGGTTCAACATGGGCTAGGCACTGAAAGGGAAGGATGCACTGCTAGAAAAGATTCAAGGACAAAGATGATGTGATGGAGAAAACACTTAGTGTGATTATGTTGTGCTTGAGTAATGAAGTTTTGCTAGATGTTTGTGGAGAGACTACGCTGGATGGGTTGTGGAACAAGTTGGAGGTTCAGTACATAACGAAATCTCTTGTGAATCTCTTGTATTTAAAGAAGCAATTGTTCACTCTGTAGATGCATGAAGGTTCGTCTTTGAAAAATCATCTTGACGAACTAAACAATATCTCATCATGGACTTGGAATAACATTAATGTTAAAATATAGGATGAGGATCGGGCTATTATTTTGTTGTGTTCTTTACCACCCTCGTATGATAACTTTGTCGATATGATACGATGATGTATGATAGAACGATGCTCTCTTTGGAAGATGTGAAGGCAACTTTGAATTCGAAGGAGTTGCAAATGAGGGCGTTTGATGGTTCGGTGGAGGGGTTGGTTGTTAGAGGGAGAACGAATTAAAAAGGAGGGTCGACAGCAGTGGTCGTTCTAAATCTAAAAACAAAACGAAGGTGCTGAGATGCTACATCTGTCACAAGGAAGGGCATTTTAGCAATGATTGTCTGGAGTGTAATAAGGTAAAAGGAAGCCGGTGACGTGGCTATTTTAGAGGGTAATGATTCAGATGGTGGTAATGTTCTCACGATTTTTGTTGACAGTTCTAGCAACGAGTGGATTCTTAATCCGGGTTGCTCGTTTCAAATTTATCCAAATAGGGGCTGGTTTACCTCTTATTGTTCCATTGATGGAGGGGAAGTTCTGATGGGGAGAAATATTTCGTGCAAGATTTTAGGTATCGGTACAGTTCAATTCAAATTGCATGACGGCATAGGTAGGACATTGACTAACATCAGGCATGTACCAAAATTGAAGAAGAATTTGATTTCCCTAGGTACCCTAGACTCCATCAAGTGCAGTTTCAAGGTTGCTCTTATGGTGATGAAGGGACTGAAGAAGCATGGTTTATGTGCGCAACGGGGTAACACAGTCACAGGGTTAGTTAGAGTACTGTCCTCGGATCCAGATTCAGATACTATTGGATTGTAGCAGATGTGGCTTGGGCATATGAGTGAGAGGGGGTTGATGTTCCAAGTAAGGAGGGTCTGCTTAATCGTCAGTTGAGAAGTTGGATTTCTGTGAGTATTGTGTCTTAGGGAAACATTGCAGAGTGAAGTGCAGTACTGGAATCCATAGGATCAAGGGTAAGTAGGATTATATTCATGCTGATCTTTGGCGTGCCCCTCGGGTTGCTTCACATGGTAGTGGTAGATTCGTGATGGAACTGATTGATGACTTTTCTCGGAAGTCCAAGTATATATTTTGAAGCATAAGAATGAGACTTTTGTCATGTGCAAGCAATGGAAGACCTTGGTTGAGAAACAAATTGTAAAGTAGGTCAGGACAACTGACTTGGAATTCTATGAAAAATATTTAATGAGGATTTGCAAGGATCACGCGATTATGAGACATTGCACAACGAGGAAAACTCCGCAGCAAAAATATAGTTGCCAAAATGGACGAATAATAGAACATTGTTGGAGTTAACGCGATGTATGAACTTGTCTCTATTGATTGTTATTGAATGTAAGACTCCAGAGGAGGTATGGTCTGATTTTCCTTCTAGTTACAGTAATTTAAGAATATTTAGGTGTCCTGTGAATGCTCATATCAGTTGAAAAGAAAATTGAATCGAGGGCTAAGAAATTTATATTTCTTGGTTATGATCCCAGGGTTAAGGGATACAGATTGTGGTGCCCAGATGCTTCAGGAAAGAAATAACTTGTTAGCAGGGATGTGACTTTTAATGAGTCTATGATTGCAAAAGGAGGTAGTTGATTCAATGAGAGTTCAAGGTGTAAGTGAGCAGGTGGAGCATGTAGAGGTGCAGTTTGTTAGAATGTATATAGGATGTTGGGCCATTATGTAATTACCCATAATAGTTAGGGTTAGTGTGTAATTAAGCAATATTGTGTAAATTAGGGTGTAGGACCCTTGTTATGTATAAAGCCTCATTTGGGAGGCTTGAAGTGGTAAGATACAAATGATATGCATCCTTTTCTCTCTCTATCTCATGAATTGCAACACACTTAAAGGATATTCCTGATCGGTTAAATGATAAGCAAATAGCATATGCACTTTCAGGCTGAGAAGGAAGATATATAGTTGCAGCAGGTATAGTGTGGCTAAAAACAGACTGAGGATGGAGGCTGGGCCACCTTAAAAGTATGGGTTTCCACATGCTAATTCGGTTGCTTATGCACTTAGTGTGGCAGAGCGTATTGATGAGCAGGTATCATGTTCTTATCATGAGGCCATCACATGGGTGAGAATAAGAACAGTGGTATGGTGCCATGAGCGAGGAGAATAAGTCTCTTCATAAGATCCAAACTGTGGGAACTAGATAAGAAGCCTAAGGGGCATAATATTGTGGGCTGTAAATTGGTTTTCAAGAATAAAGGGAGGAAACCCAGGAGTGGAAGACGCAAGGCTCAAGGCACGCTTGGTGGCAAAGGGAAATACATGGAGGGGAGGGGTGGATTTCAATGAATTTTTTTCTCATGTGGTGAAACATAGCTCAATCAGGGTGTTACTTGCTATGATTGCTCTGTATGACTTTGAGCTTGAGCAATTTGATATTAAGATTGCGTTCTTGCCTGGTGAGTTGGAAGAGCAGATTTATATTCATCAGCCTGAGGGGTTTGAGTTTCTAGGAATGGAAGACCATGTTTACCTACTGAAGAAGTCCTTGTATGGGCTGAAGTAGTCTCCTAGACAGTGGGTTCAAATGATTTGACACCTTTATGGTCGGGAGTAGCTAGTATATAGGTCAGTTGGAACTATCACATAAGGCTCTCAGATGGTTCGCATTTGTACTAATGACATGTTGATAACTTGCAGGAACATTTCGGAAATCAACATGTTCAAGGCTTAGCTAAGTGGTGATTTTGAGATGGAGGATTTTGGTGCCGCGAAGAGGATTTTAGGTAAAGAAATTCATAGGGACAGAGGAGTGGGCATATTGTACTTGTCAAAGAGAAAATACATTGAGAAGGTGCTGGAACACTTCGGTATGCAAGCGTCTAAACATGTGAGAGTGCTTTATTGGCTGCCCATTTTAAACTTCCGGCAGGATTGTCAGCACAGATTTCGGAGGAGGTAGGCACATGTCTTGTGTTCCTTTTGCTAGTGCAGTTGGTAGCACATGTATGCTATGGTGTGTACTAGGCCAGACATTTCACACGCGGGTAGTGTAGTGAGCAAATACATGGATAGACATAGGGAAGTTCATTAGCAGGTTGTGAAATGGATATTACGGTACTTGTGAGCAACTGCAAATGTTGGCTTAGTCTATGATAGAGGCAACGACACGCGTGGGAGTGTTGTTGGTATGTTAATTCGAATAATGCTGGAGATGTTGATAGGAGGTCCTTGACTGGGTATGTCTTCACTCTTTATGGGAGTGTGATTAATTGGAAAGGCAGCTTTGCTTGCATTGTCTACGATTGAGCCAGAGTACATGGTAGTCACAGAGGCAGTGAAGGAAGCTTTATGGCTGAAAGGCTTGGTTAGTGATTTGGGCTTGCAGCATGATAAGTTGATTGTGTTTTGCGACAATCGGAGTGCAATACGTAAAGAATCAGATATTCCATGAGAAGACCAAACACATTGATGTCAGGTTACAATTCATTTGATATGTGATTCCAGAAGGTGCTATTGCAGTGAGGAAGATTGGGATAGAAGAGAATCCGGCAGATATGATGACTAAGGTCGTTTCTATTGTCAAGTTGAGACATTGTCTGGACTTTATTAGTGTTCGCAGTTGCTTAGGCCCTTGGGGGCATGTGTAGGAGGTGATAGGAGTAGCTGGGAGTGTGGAGTTTGGCATAATTGGAGCCAAGGTAGATATTTGCGATGTTGTTGCCCAAATTTTGTTTCGGCCCGGGTCGCAATACAATCTAGTTTCGACCCAAAAAGTGAGTTTTGTGAGATTTATTTTTCTCTTGTGGGTCGTGGACCCTGTTTAGTACTTCTTGTAGCCCGGTATATAAGGGCACTTAGCATTTAGAGTGGGACAATGAGAGTACTCAAAATTGCAGAAAGAGAGTGAGAACAAGAGCTAGGATTTGGGGGCTGGAGCTTGTAATTTCCTGTTTTTCACATAGTGAAATCTTTTATCTGATCTTCATCGTGGATATAGGCTTAGACTTAAGCAGACCACGTAAATCTTTGTGTTGTTTGTGTGACGCGTTTACCTTTCTATCATGATTCTTGTTTTGTATTTGGTTCGCTATATTTGTCATAACATGTATGATCTTGCTAATTTAATTGGTAAGTTTCTTTTCCCATCAATTTCGAGTGCTAAAAGAACTTCAATAGACAATAGGGTTGATGTGAGGTATAAAAATTGTGGTTGCCTTTGGTTGTGGTTCTATCATATTATTGTTAGTGCATTTTGGCACACTTTAGTCCAAAAAATTCCAAAACAAAATACCCGTCTTGGCTTTCATGAGATTACCAAATGGGTGAGTCATTTTTGTCAAGTTTGAGACATTGAAGAGGGAAACTTTACCCCAAAGGCACTTCAATTGCTTTATGAGGGTTTGTGAGGTGACATCACAAGATTTGTCGAGCTTTAGATGGATTGATGTTAATCCGATGATAGTGGATAATGGATTCTAGAACTCTAGCAGTCATCCTCCAAAGGTGCACTTTAGTGGGTTCTTGCAAAGGTTGTTTTTCTTGACAAAGTTTTCCTAAGATCTACAAGGCGAGAGTTTGCATGGTGAAACTTAGATGATGAGGCTATCAACATAGTGGTTGAGGCACATGTGAAACATGTTATGAGAGATCGTCATCATGCCACTAGGTAAATTTATGTTCCGATCATTCTATTAGATTTTCTTCATTCTTCACTAGGTAAGAAGATTGCCCTAGGACTAGGAATTTCATGTTCTTTCATTAATAATTGCTTGGTAGAATGGTTGAAGCTTGGACATACAAGCGTGAGAAAAGACGACTTAGAGTAGACTTTGTGCAAAATTATGCTAAAAGTTATGTATGTCTCCATTTGTCCCCTCCTAGCGTCTCATTGGACGGGCATACACACAAATATATTTATATTTTGTGCCTCGTGATAATTGTGTTGCATAAACTTGAGCATTGGAATTTGATATATTTTTTTAGTTTGTTGAAGTATGTTTTTTGGTTGATTCCTCGTATTGCGTTATTGAAGTATGATTTATGGTTGATTCTTCGTATTGTGTTACTGAAGTATGCTTTATTGTTGATTCCTTGTATTGTGTTATTGAAGTATGCTTTGTGTTGACACGGTCCTCACTAATTTCATTTTTTTTTCTTTTTTTTGTCCTTGTTTATCCTCCTTCAATTTGTTAAGAAAAAAGGGAAAAGAAATTTGTGGGAAGAAGATGGAATTGAAAAGGAATTTGAGTGTTCATTTATCTTTTAATTGCTTATCCTTACTAAATTGCATGAAGGTAGTTTGTTTCGTTTGTGCGGATTACATGTCCAATTTGTTAACTAAAACATGATTTTCATAAGTTCTATCAAGTCATTGGTCAATCTGTTTTGTATTCAGGAAATTTATTCAGTCCTTTTTCATACTTCTAGATTATTTTGTTGCAATAGTTGTAGGCCAAGCTTTGTACATTAGAAAATCAATTTAGCAATAAATTAACAAAGGGGGGATTTTATAGTGTCATGGTATTTGGAAATTGTGTGGTTAAACACGAGTTTTAATTGGTCAAGTGAATCTGGTTTAGTTAGTTGTATTAATTTACCTAATAATTTGATCGAGAAAATATGATCAAAATTTGGATGTAAATCATGAAGATTGAAAACGTGCTATTATGATTATCACATTGGATTTGAAAAGGTTCACATGGCTCACACTATCTAGACAATCTAGGTAAATGTATTTTTGACTGTGTGGACCCTAAGCCTAATTTGAACTAGGTTTTTAATATTGATTTGAAAATTAGGACACGTAAGGAATCTTCTTTCATTTCTTTTTTGAAAAATATGGGTTAAGCATGCTTAGGATGTGAGCAGCAATGCTCAATTGGACAGGAAGTCTATTGCCAATGTTTGACCATTAAACATTGATGATCAACTTGGCAAAGACTGCATATTACTGTAAAAAGTAGCGATTTTTTTTTTTTTTTAATGTAGAAACTTCTTTTTTAATTGTTTAATTCGGACCAGGATTCTAAATCATTATAAGTAGGCCTCTAGGCTTTATCTCACATAGGTACACTTATATTGGAGGTGTTGAGCATAAAAGAAACACTTTTGAGATATTTGCTAGATTACTTTGAGAACCTTAGAACTTTTGTTATATTTATTAAGTTGTTCTCAGTGCCATAAATGACTGGGTACTGTATTTTGAATTCCTCACAATCTAGCTAGCGGCATGGGTTTTGTGAAGGATCTTTGTGGAGAAATGCAGATCATTTCTAGATGGATTGTTGACAGGACAATATTTGGATTTGTTGGAACCTGTCGTAAGATTCGAGAGGGAACACAACTGCTTAGTTGGAAGTGATATATCTTCTTTTGCAGTTGTGTTTATGTGTTGCCTTGGAGAAACAACTGGGGTATGCGAGAGATGTGTGGTGGTGTGCTTCCAAGCAATGTTATATTGAATAAATATTGGTACGAGTGAGATTGTTTTGATAGGGTAGGTAGGCAACATTGCCTCTCTAGCTAGTAAATTTTGGATGGCGAAATTGGGGCTTATCCAATGTCTTATTTGGCTTACCTTTGGGTCCTTCGTTGAGGTTATTATCAATCTGAGATCCAGTAGTGGAGCATTTTGAGAAAAAGGCTAGTAGGGTGGAAGAAGTAATGTCTTGTAGAGGAAGGTCGCCTAACTTTTTAGTCTAGAGTACAGTCTCAAAGCTTCCAACATACTTTTTTTTTTTTGTTTCAGATTCCTTCTTCTATAGTTAAGGGGATCGAGAGGCTTCAAAGGAATTTCTTATATGGAGGAATGGGAGATAAATTTAAATTCCACTTGGCAAACTGGAAGAAGATTTGTAGACCTTAAAAGATGGGAGGATTGGGTGTAAGGAAATTTAATTTGTTTAACCAAGCCTTGATGGGGAAATGACTGCAGTGAGATGGGGAGGATAAAAATAGTTTGTGGAGTATAGTTATTGAGAATAAATCTGGAGAAGAAAGAGGCAGCGGGTGTTGCTCTTCGGAAGTGAATACCCCAGCGGCGGTGAGGGTCGGGGGGTGGACAAATATTCGGAAGGGCTGGATTGTGTTTTCTAAACATGCCCGGTAACTTCGGTTCACGTTTAGAAGTGAGACACACATTCAATTTTGGGTGGATGTTTGGTATGGAGACAGAATTTCCGAGATTATTCAGGAATACGGTGGACAGGTGTTATCGCCTTGATAACAGGGAGGTGACCTGGGATATGCAATTTATGAAAGAACTTCAGGCCTGGGAGATGGAGGATATAGTAGCTTTCTTTCTATGCTATATAAGCAGAATATGGATATTAGGTGATGATAAGTGGAGTTCTTGTTACAGTGATTTTGCAATTGGATCTTTTTATCAAGTGTTGCAGGTGTTCAGGTGACAACCTTTCCATGAAGGCTACGTTTGGTACGCGGGAATCTAGAAAGCACTGACAATTCACCTAGGGTGTCGTGGTGGTGTTAGACACTTGGACATGCAGACATGGCTTGGACACAGTGTCGGACAGGGCTAAAAATGTCCTGAAATTTAAATATTTTATTTTTTACTTGGACATGGTTAGGACACGACAAGGACACTTTCATGACAGGGGTGGCTTTTTTTTTTTTTTTTTTTTTTTTAAGAATGTGATTCAATGCAATTTAAAATATATTGTGGATTTATTATAAAAATAATATAAAAGTTCAGGAAACAAAAATAACAAACATCTAGCTTTAGACTCTAAATTAGTGATTTCATTCATGATTTGTATGGATGAGATGAGTAAAAATAATTTTATATACACACACATACATAATATATTATTATTTTTTAAGTATCCATGCTATATCCGTGTCCTATTATTTTTAGATTTGTTGTATCGCTGTGTCTATATATGCTGTACCTGTGTCCCGTGTCCATGCTTCCTAAGCGGGAATGGAATGTAGGTGGGAAGGGAATGAGAATGGGAAAGGAATGACACGGTTATTCTCATTTTACTGTTTGGTTGTGAATATGAAATGATGTAGGAGTGGAATCATCATCACCCTTCTAGTGTTTGGTTGGACCAGTTTAAAACCTAGAATGGAAGAAATTTTAAATTTAATTCTCCAAAATGCTCGTCCTATTAACAAATAAATTAAACTAACAAAACTACATTCTTCTATAACTTTCTTTAAAGAAATGGCGGTGATGGTGATAGAGGTGGAAGGCAGCGGCGGTGGAGGTGGTGGTGACAGTTGTGCTGCAAGGCGGAGGTGACGGGGGTGGTAGTGGAAGGCGGCAGTGGTGATGACCGCTGTGGCAGCGACGACTATGGTGTAGGTGGTAGCGGTGGTAGTGGAAAGCAACGGTGGTGGTGATGGTGGCCGCAGTTTTTGAACTTGGAACATGAGGATTTTTTTGCAAACGTGATTTTTTTTTTTTAAAAAAAAATACTTGAGAATGGAATGGTCATTCCATAGGTTAAGAAGTGGAATGGCCTGGAATGGTTTTTATGAGAATGACGTCATTCCAACTTTAATTATTCATACCACACAAAAGAAAGGATAAAAAATGTTAGAATGTGCATTCCATTCTTGTGTACCAAACGCAGCAAAAAAGTACAAGAGTCCCTCTCAAGGTAGCTTTCTTCGGATGGACAAAGGCTCCAGGGAGGATTTTGACGCTTGATAATTTGTGGAAGAAGTGGAAGATTGTGTTCAATTGGTGTTGCATGTGCAAAAAAGAGGAGAAGTTGGTAAGTCACCTTCTTTTTGCATTGCCCTGGGCTATGCGTTTTGCTATATATAGAGTGCAATGGTTTTATTGGTTTCCACATTGGGAATGCTCGAGTCTTGGAGGGGACATACAATGTGTAGTTAAGTTTGAGATGCATGGAGGGCAGTTTTCTTTGTATTTGGCAAGGCTTGTGATGCGAAAGAAAAACAGTTACTTTGGTGGTGGAGAAGCTCTGGTATGGGTGATAAAACATATTATTCTGACTTTTTGTCATTGGGTTAGCAAAATGTAGTTCGGATTATGAATGTTCTATCAAGGAAACATGATACACCGGTGAACGCTAAGATGTTAAAATGAGCATATAAGGCAAAAAGCTTCTGTCGAAGGCTAGGGTTTTGAATATCTATCGAACAACGCTGGGTGATCGTTGACAGTGGATGTTATTAGGCAGAGACTAAAGATTTATCAAATCAGCTGTTACGAGAACCTGATTTTTGAGTGGGTTTTCTTCACCCACTAAAATATCCAGATAGCCTTGACTATGCTATATTTTAAAATTTCTTAGAATTCGCCTCCCGTGAGGATTTAGTTATATGAATGGGATTCTACATCCAAGTTACTGAACGTTCCCTTTGTTTTCGTGGGGTTTTGAATTGACTATTCATTCTAGCTGCCATCTATTTCAACAATCATTGTCCATGGCCAGGATCCAATCAACCTTCTACTCAGGGACCTCATAGTTCTTAAGAATTAGGATATGTGAACACAGATGATGCATTGAAGAGTTCCTAAATATAGTGAAGTTGTTATTGACCATAAATTAACAGAAAAAATAAAATTTAAGAAAATATAAATCAATTGAAAATTGTAAAAATAAGTATTACCATTGAGATAATTTGTAATTTTAAAGAAAATTAAACTACAAACTATAGAAGAGGCTGATTGCATAATAAATTCTTTAATTTTATTTATTAATCCTTTTTTCGCTTTTAATTTTCTCCTTTATATTTCATTTATTGCAAGTGTAGAAAGGAACCTTTGGTTGGTGAAATGGTCAAAGCTTGGCTGAAAGAGTGAAAATGTGGGTTTCAGCTAGCAGGCAAGCGCTTTGTACAAGTAGCCGAAGTTTGGTTCTATATCTGACTTCCCACTTCAATCACCACCTCAAATTGATAGGATTACCACTAGGTAATGGCCTTTGAATTTGAACCCTTGGGCAACTTATTCTGAGGTTTTATATATTTAAAGTTCATGTAAAATTTTGGTGTCTTTAGTTTTCTCTCCACATCAATTGCACCAATTTATGTCATCTCTGGCAATGAACTTTGCATGTAGATGATCCAGTTAGTTGCTCTCTACCAAGAACTGAGAGAGTTGAGTCCTATCACATGCTCTTGATTTGGATTTTTCATTCCTAATCTTTATACTCTGTTCACCATTGGCATTTTCCTTACTTTGTCAGTTTAGGTGCTTGTTACTCGTGCATTGTTATCATTGGCTTGGGTCACCGATATATGTGGTAGTCTTACAAAAAATTGGTATTGTAATTTATCTAAAATAAGAGGTACTCAACATTTTCCCTTTTCTTTTGCTTGATTTGTAAGTTATACAGGAGTACTTGATTCCCTGCTTGTTTTTTCTACGCAGTTTGAAATTATACGGTGGGTGTTTTTATATGTAATGATGGATTAAGATATCCTTTGTACCCCAGACACTAATATTTAGGTGGGGAACATGGTGAAAAACATTAGGGAATATGGAAACAAGTGGATTTAGAATAATTGAAAGAAAGAAAGAAAAAAAAAAAAAAAAACCCTCCTCGTAGCTCTTGCACCATTGATATAGAGCTCTGCAAAGAAACTCTCCTAGCAGCTCTTGCACAGTTGATATAGAGCTTTGCTTAATTCCATGGTGGGCTTAGGTTAAGAAAACTTGCAAACTTGAGTTTTTAACATTTTAGGCTTTAGGGATGGGAAGGAACTGGAATCAAGTAAGTTTCTAGAGGGTTTGATTGCTGGAAATTCAGAACTTGCTGGAAACTCCAGACATCATTTTATGTTTTGATTGTGAGATTGAAGGCCTGAAGGTGCTTGAAAGACCACGTTTGATTAGGGATTGTTTGAACAGGGGTTGTGAATAGAGAAGAAGGGATCTTGTGGCTGTTCTTATGTCTGTGACCAATAATGGTGAACAAAACTTTGCTATAGTTGAATGATTTAGAGAGGAAAAAGTTAGAGCTTTGTAGAGTGGATTTTTAAGAGTAAAAGGAGGTTAGAGCAGATATGGTTGTTGAGGTTTTGGCACAAAGTTAAAGTGAAGAAAAGTTGAAGGATAGACTAGCTTAGAATTGCATCAAACAGTCCAAAAAGAGTTTCATTAGCTTCTGAAAATGCTTTGAACTTATATCTATTGAACTGGAAAGAGTACATATTTTTATAAAGACCATTAACATTTCCTACTGGGACTTCAAATCTGAAAGCCTATAGAAGCTAGATTTTTCTATTATGTACAGTATTTACTTGAAAGACTTTTCCATGCTTGCTTGCATGATGATTTTTGTTTTTTTATCTCATAGCGGTGAATATGAAGGGGGTAACTAACGTTTACAATTCGAAGGGTGCTGGTGATTAACAGTCATTTGTAGAGGCTATTTTTGGTTGAGTAAATTTGTGTCATTGGGTCACAATAACTTTAATGTGTATGCTTTTGTTCATTGTAGGGGGGTATTGTACTAGTTTTAGGGGCACACCATTGATGTATGCTTTTGTTCATTGTAGGGGATATTGTACTAGTTTTAGGGGCACACCAGTGACCAGACTTTTAAAGCTGTTCTGTCCATTTGATTCCATAATTAAAAAAAATAAAACGAAGGTATACATGTTTTTATCAACTTGTTTACATGAGAGAGAAATATTCTTATTCGTGTTTAGTTGAAACTTTTGACAATAATTTACCAGTTAGAAATTGCATGACAGACACTTGTATAAGCGAACACACATATATAATGGAGAATATAAGGATTTTATATTAGCTTGCGAGTTTGATTGTTAAGTACATAATGTATAATGGTGTAATTAAATATAAATTCATGTACACACTAATATGTAGGTATCAAATTTGTATGTATGTAAAAATGTGCACACACGAATGCACACGCACTCTCTTTTGTATCTACATTTATAAATCTGTATGTATGTGTATAGGTGTATATATGCATTTAGTATGTTTATTCATTTATATACATGTTTTATCTATTTTAAGCACATGTGTCTACATATATTTAAACATAATTATTGGTGGGGGATATGATTTATAAGTGTATATTTTGAAAACGACTTGCAAAAAAAAAAATAGTAAGTCATTTACGTACATGTTTCGCAAACTGCTTCATGCCCTCCCAAAAAAAATTTGTGTTAACAGTTACCGCAGCTAAAACTCTCAAAGTGTTCAGTACTTTCCATAAGATGTTTGTTGTCAAAACAAGCCCAGGTTAATTTAATGACCAATTAACTGTACTATAGAAGGCATCTTTGTTTGATACTGAACTGTTCATTTTTGTTATTCTGCAAACATTAATTCTGTTGATGCAAATTATCTTGGCTGGTATTTAAACCCTGGAAGGGTTGCGCATTGTGCACGCACAACATATTTGAGATTGCTTTCGGATGCTAGACGTTTGACATATTTTGATGAGCCACAGGCATGCACTGCGAAATTCTTGAAGGTGAATCGTGAGAGCAAAACCTTGGTAAATAGAGATGATCAATGGTTTCTTCATGGACTCTTCAAGTTTCCATTATTAGATCAGGGAGTTAATACAATTGGATACACGGGAGTGATGCTTGTTTATGTTACGTTTTTTTAGCTCACTGTTCGTATAAAGGAACTGTATTTGCTGCACCAAGTGGTTGTACAGCTTTTCCTATTTACTTAGAAATTGTTGGTTATGCATAAATGCCTGCAAACACGTTTACAAGTTTATTTACATGCCTTGTTCTGAAAAAGTTAGTACTGTGAGAACATTACCAAACGGTTTTGAAAATGTAATCAGTTTGGAGATTCTAAGATGCAAATTTCCTATTTACTTAGAAATTGTTGGTTATGCATAAATGCCTGCAAACATGTTTACAAGTTTATTTACATTCCTTGTTCTGAAAAATTTAGTAATGTGAGAACATTACCAAACGGTTTTGAAAATGCATCACTATTAGATGGCCAAGTAAGACGATGAAAGGCTGATATGATGGATCAGATAATTGTAAATCATTTTTTTTTTTTTTTTGGACAGAAAGTTTGATGTGAGAAAAAGTTGATCTCCAGTATCTGGTATTTTGGACAGTTTAGATTACCACCTGTGTTGTTGGGTTGATATCAAGTTTCAACCGTTCTCAATGCACCGCAGAGTACTGGTGCACCGGAGAGGATTTAGATTTGTTGGCTGTGCTTATTTTCATTGTTGCGATGAGTTCTAATATTACAGTGATAAGGAGGATCCTGAGGTTGTTGAAAAGCTCTCTTTTGCCATTGCCAGCGACGACAACAGTATATGAAATTTTACATACGACTCATTCAATTTTCTTTCGAAGTTATTGGATTCCTTGTTCTATTTTCAATTCTTTCGAAGTCACTGTATTCCTTTGTTCGAGAAGCCATGACACAAAATACTTGTCGTGATGCCAAAATATTTGATAGTAAATGGGTTGGTTCCTCCCTATGTTTGGTAGTTTTCATGGCTGTCTAGGGGTTTTGTTGATCAAATAATTTATAGATGGTTAATGGGTTTGTTCGTCCGTCCTTATCAGACTGGGACATAGTACTTCAGTTTGGTGGTTTCCGCGTGTCTAGTGGGATTTGACGACACTGGGAAAAGGATCGACTTTTACATTTACATACCACAAACATATTTATGTAATGCTTTAAAGTGTTGATGAAGCTTTTTGTGACATGCAATTTTGATTTTCTTAGCGTTTAAGACATTGTAGAACAAAACTGTGTATTAAATGGGTAGAAGGAACAACCATCGTTCCAATAGAGGCTGACATGAGCACAAACAGACACAGAACTCAAGCAGACGAGATTTGGTTTGAGCAAGTTGAAAAGATTCTTCAACGCGTTCCAGATTGAAGCTTTAAAGGTGTCATTTCTACTGAGTAGCCAATTAGTGGTTTGTGTATGTGTGTGTGTGTGTGAGAGAGAGAGAGAGAGAGACCACTTCATATGCTATGGCCTAATTTCAAGTTTGGTATTTTCTTCTTTCTCTAAGGCTAACGCAAAGTGCCTAAGATTCATTAATTATGAAAACTTTATCGGTAGGGAAGGAAGATATACCAAACCTTCCCCACCTATGAGAGCTAAGAACCCAACACAGCTCTAAATTCTATACCTTGCTAACTAAACAACAAATACCTCTAATTTCATCAACACCTTCAACATATATTCCTCCAAAAAACACCACATCCCACTGGATGTTGTCTCTGTCCCTGCCATTGCACAAACCATCGTCTCCCAATGCAGCAAACACGCAAGAGGTCCAAGCAACCTTCGCCCTATCACGAAAAACACACCAACCCATTAATCTGGCTTCTAGCCATAATCTGCACCGTTCTAGCTGTTGCAGTGATAGTCACAGGCCTGATCGTGTTTGTGGGATACGAGATCATCAAGCCAAAGGTGCCTTCATTTAGTGTCGCCGAAGCTCATCTCGACTTGTTCGACTATTCCCAAGCCGGTCTGCTCACAACCGAGGTCAACATTACTACCAAGTTTGAGAATCGAAACGCGAAAGCCCACGCGAGTTTCTACCAAGTAAGCTTGATACTCAGCTTCTATGGGACAAAGATAGCAAAATTGGTTGCGGAGCCATTTGATGTGATCAAGAATAGCTCAATTGAGTTGAACTACCTAGTTCAATCGTCCCCGATTCCGCTAGGCCCTGCCGAGCAGGAGTATGTTGACGGGTCTATAAAGCAGGGGTCTGTAATGTTTGAACTCAAAGGGAATGCCAGGACTCGTTGGAGGATTGGTCTTCTTGGCTCGGTTAAGTTCTGGTTGCACTTGAATTGCGAGCTTCATTTTTTCTTAAATGGGACTTCCACAACCAAACATTGCAGCAGCAAGTCTAAATAAGTGCTCTCTTGCAGCAGCAAGTCTACATAAGTGCTCTCTCATTTGATCGGTGTATAGTTCAACCACCACCTCAAATTGATAGGACTATCACTAGGTAATGGCCTTTTTTGTTTTTTATTTTTGCCAAGTATAGAGAATTTGAACTCTTGGGAAACAAAAGTTACAGAGGTTTTTATTTATTTAAAGTTCCTGTATAATGTTGATGTCTGTTTTCTCCCCCACTTCAATTGCACCAATTTATATCTTCTCTGGCAATGAACTTTGCATGTAGATGATCCAGTTGCTCTCCATCAAGAACTGGGAGAGTCGGTAATTAAAAATTTGGATCATTTCTCGATTTGTGCTCGAATAAAAAGAAATAATAAAACAAGCATCTGTTGCCAAAGGAGCCCACATTTTCCCTTTTCTTTTCTTTGATTTGTAAGGTACTTGATTTACCTACTCAGTTTAAAATTATAGAGTTGGTGTTTTTTTTACAGGCAATGATAGATTACAACATCCTTTGTTCCCAGGGAACAGAACTTTGGTATGGTTGAATGATTTAGGGAGGAAAGAGTTAGAGCTTTGTAGAGACTATCTTTTAAGAGTAAAAGGAGGTTAGAATAGAGCTGGTTGTTGAGGTTTTGAAGCCTTAAAAGGCACCCCCTTGTATATGCATCTATAAATTTGTATGTACGGGATAGGTGCATATATTCAGTTATATACATGTTTGTATATTTTAGCACACAATGTCTACATATATTTAAACACAATTATTGGAGGTGAATTGTGAGAGCAAAACCTTGGTAAATATTGATCATCAATGGTTCCTTTCCTTCATTGACTCTTCAAGGTTCCATTATACACACACACACACACAAAATGTAAAAGTTAGTACTGTGATAACATTACGAAGCAGTTTTGAAAATGTGTTACTTTAGAAATTCGAAGATGCAAATTGTGATTATGCTGCTTTGATGGTGGGAATTAGTTGCTATTGTCCAAATCCAGAACATGAACCATAAGAGCTGATGAATTGCCTCTCAGGATTTTTTTTTTTTTTGGAAAGAGTGATATGATGAATTGGAT
>JAOTQH010085779.1:0-16539 GCA_025631255.1 Cornus kousa | reverse complement strand
AAATTGTTTCTTCATGATTATGCTACTTACATCTTTATAGTGAGAATGAAGATGAGATTATACAATGGTTTTATTGATATGTTGTATGGAAATTTTGGTAGTCCATGGCTTAGGGAAGCCTTTGATGGATTATGGCTTGGTTTTTGACTTCATATGCACTTACTACACAAATTGAGGACTTTGATAGTTCATACCTTAGGAAGGATATTTCATGCTATACCCTAGTTTAGATAGATGAATTATACCAACCTTTGACGGATTATACTTAATTCTTGAACGTGTGAACTTTTTGAAGATATTGTAGTTGTTTATATGGCTTGTGGTGAAGTCAATTCCCTAACCTTTCCCACACTCTCATTACTTGAATTTTAAATTATATATTTTTAGTTAATTTTAGTTTATGTATGTGACAAACAAACCAATCCAAAAACTATCTTTTATAAATCAAACCGTAAATTAATTTACAAGCTTGATTGCCATAAGCTAGTATTCCTTGTGGTTCGACTTATCCGAACAATAGCCCTATTTTACAATGATTTATGCTATTGCAAAGGTTGATATATAATTGACAACCGATCAGTCCCTCTTCGTGTGGCCCTGTTGACTACACTAAAAACAGACTCCAGAATTAGGTCTATCAAGAGGACACTCCGCCTTGCGGTGTCCTGGAGATCTACAATGATAACACACCACACTAGTACTAGAGGACCCTGGAGACATACCAACAATAGGGGTACCGTATGCTATCCGTTGCTCCTAAAGAAACAATGTAGCACATCTATGCCTATTCTTGCCCTGGCTCCCAGAAGAAGTACCCATACTTATACCTCATTCCCGAGAACCCATAATACCACTCCTTTCTTGCCAATCTTTGGCTTCTACCTCTACCGTCAGTGCTCTCATAATCGTCTCTAAATAACTCTTTAATCCCAAAAGTGTCACCCCCGGCATAATAAAATGATTTAAGCTATACACAAACCACCATATCTTCTCTTTTTCGTTCCCTAACACATCTGTAGCGAAACGTGAAAGAGAAGTAAACTTATTCTCGTATTTTATTGCTAACATATCACCTTGCTCGAGACTATGAAACTCCGTCATCAATTCTCGTCTCCTAGTCTGCGGGAAATACTTGTCAAAGAAAAGGCTCTTGAAAGTGTCCTAACTCATACTGTCAATATCGCGCGCACTAGTCATGGTCTTACACCATACTTCCGCATTGCCAACAAACTTATATGAGGTTAAAGTGACATTCAACTGATTATCAGGCACGACTATTGCCCTAAAATGCTTTTCAACTTGTTCTAACCAATCGTCCGCTACTAACGGATATGGACCTCCCTTAAATGCTACTTTCATAAGTTTGTCAAATTGAATAGGGTACCAAAGATTCTGCTCCATCTCCGTCTCCTGTGACTGAGTAGCCGGTTGTGGTACCACTTGAGGAACTGTGGTGCATATGTAATTCTGAAAAGCTGAGGCTATAGTCCTTGCTGATAGAACATTGTCCATCGATACTTATGGATTATCTTCCACTTCTCCATCTCGGCCCTATCCCATTGAAACCCTATCTGGTTAGGATGACTCTTCACTTGCTCATTTTTCAACTTCATCCAGATTCATTACTCCATATAGTCCTTAAGCGCGGTACTACAAAAACAATTAAACGATCAAAACAAGGATACTTGAAATAGCTCAATCCACGAGCTACGGTGCTCACACTATCTGTTCGATAAGAACTAAAACATTTACAAACATACGAGTGATCAAGCCCCTCACATAGGTGAGTCAAAACCTTTCGTAACTCAACACATAGCACTACCCCAAAACCTCAAACTCGTTAACAGCGAAACAAACTAGTCATGCATACATCCACTCCCTAGTAGATGAACGACCACCACATAAACCTAAACGTGCAACTATGTCCCAAAATAGGATCATAACTATCATACTTAAATAGACATCGTTACATCATATAATACATGCTTTCATAGGAAATACACACTTAACCATTAAGTACGTAACTAATTAAGCATACGTTAGGAAATAAATCATTCTATTAATCATATGTCTAATTGCACTCACTTATAACATTTAACCGTTAAGGATGCTCTCGCATCCAATAAGTAATAACTTAATAAACAGCAAACACGTAATCACTTAATAATTATGCCCATGAAATACATATACTAGCATTTAAACATAGATGCATATATTAATTAGCTTGCTTTAAACAAATTTAACTATTTCATTAATCATATAAATTATTTCACGTAAGTATCTACAATTAGGCATGTTTCACATTCATCAAACAACAACTTAATAACAATAAACACCTTACCATTTAGCATGCTTAAATTTAATCATCGCTTCATAATTCATATAACAACAAATCATGCTTTTGAACTAAACAATAACTAACTACATAAGAATGCAACACCTTCAAACCTAATTTCAACTTCACTAGGTCAACCCTAACCCGTCATCCTTAGGTTTTCAAGCCTAAAGTTCTGATATCATATTTGTAATAATTCAAAACTGGGGTCCGAATCGCTAACTGGGTCATTACCCGAACCCGAGGACATAGTAGGGGTAAAATGGTCATTTTATAACAAGTATAAATAATTTAACCTTAAACTAATCAAATAAAGTTTTAAAAAAATCATCCTAGTCTTTACATGACATTTAAAAAGGTTTTGTGATCATTAATCATGATTTCTCGAAAGTGCCCTTACTCAGTTTAAGGGAAATCCCGACACTATCTCATTAAAACAACCATATCTCTTAGCATGAATGGAGATTTAAGATGAGGTTAGTGTCATTAGAAAGATAACTCAAAATCCTTGAAACCTTATTTGGGTTCGGAACGAAGAAGTTATGACTGCACGAATTCAGGTGATCAAAGTTGACAAACTGTTATGGCAAAAGTGGGCACTCAAAGGCTTGAACCAATTCAAGGACCCTGAACCGATTCAAGATGGGCAGTGTGCCCAAACGTGAACTAAATGCACCCCTTGAACCGGTTCAATGGGGCTGAACCGGTTGTAAATGACCAGAACCCTGAAAATGTCCAAAAAAGCTTAAAACTGTGAACTTGTTCACATAGGCACCCATATGGTCCCTTAGTGACTTTATTTAAGGTCTAAACCTGTCCCAATGATGCAATTAACTGTGTATAAAACATAACTAAATTCCCGTGCCTTTAATTAAACTAAATGCAAGCCCACTACATCATTTAAAGACATGTGAGTCTAATTACATTAAAATATGGCCTTGAGGCCTTACATATTCAACTTTAAATCAAAAATGAATTTTCATCCATAGTTTAGATACAAAATGTAACTTATTACAAATTTACAACAAAATGGAAGTAGATACTTTAATTACAAGGGGAAACCAAGATCCCATCCAACCCAACTAACTTGTGGGGGCATTGTTTGCCACCTCTTTTCCTTGACCTGAATGTAATGACCCGAACCCGTGGGTCCGAATTGTTGACCGGGTCCTTACCCGAATCCGAGGTCAACTAAGGGTACAATAGTTGTTTCCTGTGCTCTTAGGTAGTATTCTATTCTTTTCAAGGCCTAAGGTACTCCAAACATAACTTAGAAGGAAAAGGTCAAAGCACTGGTCAAAAGGGAAGGGTCAGCCGGCTGATATCCCTTCGTCGGGCGGGAGAAAGTGCATGGTCGGCCGGTTGATTGAGATGGTCAGTTGGCCTAAATAATCCTCAAAATTGCAAACCCTCGGGACTTTGCTAAAATGGGTTCATCGACCGACTAAAAATGAGGTTCGGCTGGCTGATGAAGGAAGTTCGACTGGCCAAAACAATGGCCCTTAAGTCTCAGCTCACTGAAATGCTAAAATGTGCACTATTAATTGATTGATCAGCCGGCCGACAGCCTTTGGAAGTTGCTATCTGCAGTAGACAACACCAAAAAGTCTAGGCTCTTTGTGAGCCAACCTGCACAAGACCTAATACGCATCCAAATCCTAAATTCATAGCAAAAATATATAACATCACACGGGTATAAACATCAATAGTTTCTCAAAATATGTCATCATTCTTCCATTTAACATAAATATTTACATAGTCTCAAATTTGCATCAAATTATTGTCATATACTATAGTTACAGTACAAGATCATGGTCTACAAGATAAACACAGTTTTCTAAGGATTGAGACTTTACAAAAGAATAGGTTTCAAGATACAAAAGTTATCAAAAATGTAATTTTATCCCCCTTCAAGCTTATGGTGGATTATCATCCGCCACCTCCTTTCCGTGACCTGAAAGATGTTAATGTGAAGGGGTGAGCATAATGTCACGGGCTTAGAGTTTTAGCACTACTCTAGCTACTCCCGTGCGGCCACAAAACGGTGCTTTTACTCTCGCAAGTAGCCTAACTCCCGTGTCCACCTTAGCCAACACACTCCTCTCGTGTGCTTACTAGTGTTATAGTGTCCCTCGTCCTCTCCTCACTTGGCTTGCACACTCACACACACCAAGGCACTTAAATTGGGAAGGAAAGAACACTTTTATTACTTTAAAGAATGCTTTGTACAAGGTTAGCACTTAAACTCTCTACAAGGCTCTCAAGACTCACTCCAGGACTTGTTTTCTACAAAATGAAGTCCCACACCTATCTATAGGCATCTCCATCCCTAATGTATAGCTAAGATGCATTCCAACCAACATTGGAGATCGATTCTTTAGAATCTTCTCCCATCTTCTTCACACTTTCATACTTATCTACAAGTATCTATAACATTCTAGAACTCTCTATATTACACCACACAATTCTGGAGAACTCTAGACCATTCTACACACTTCTACACATATCTAGAATCTTCCACACAACTCTAGATAACTCTAGAAGACTCTAGAAACTCCACTCGCCATGCAATTGTCATGCAGTTTCCTATTCAGCGCCTGTGTGTCACCTGCGTGGCGTAACCTCCATGAATCGATACAGTGAATAGATAAAAAGATAGTGGGATCATGCTATGCCAGGGAGAAAATAACTACAATACCACATCTTAACCCAAGTCATGAATGAATATGTCGTGAAATGGGATGCAATGTCATACAATGTCGCTCCCCATTTTCAAAATCATTTTCATCATCATTTCCAAATCATTTAGGCAACCCATCCTATGGCAACTCTATTACGGTACGAGGAGGATTAGTTAATTGTCCTTGACCCATGGTAACTCCATGGCGTCATTTGGGGCCCAAGTAACTCAATCACATTAAGACAATCTCCCTAGTCCCCTCTAGGCCACACTAACTCTAAGGTCCCTAGGCAACCTATAAAACCTTTTCAAAACTTCTTCCCCAAAATCCCATTTTTTTTTCCATTCAAAACCTTGTCCCCATTTCTTTTTAAATGGAGTGCATGGATGCTTCATGCTTCACAATGTCATGCCAATTAAGAATTTGTATTCTTAACAAGCCAAATATTCACAATATACATGCCTTGTAGGAAATCATAGAAATACACTTCATGCTTTCCAAATCACAAAATTCAATACATAAAACATGATATACATGAAATATAATCATTTAAGCATGCTTTTCCATACAACTTTAACTAATACACGTAATCATATACAATATTTGAGACATTTTAAAGGAATCAACACAAATGTAGCATGCTAGATAACAAAACAAGGAAGATAATTCACAAAGGAGCAAGAAATTTGTAAATTAGGAACCCCTACCTCAATTTTATAGAAAAGTCCCAAAAATTCAAAATTCTCAAGGTGGCCAGACAGAACTTGGCTCCGATCAAATCGAAGATCACAATGAGCTCTCCAACTTTGCCTAAAGTGTGGTACTATCAAAATCCCAACAACGAACTCAAGATCAAGGCTTGAAAGTTTGAAGAAAAAGAAAAAGAAAATAGGAGAAGAGGAGCAGAGAGTGGCATGATATTTAGAGAGAGAAAGTGAGACCAAAATAATGGTCTTTTGACCATTTTAAAAGAAGAAAATTGGTGGTGGGTCCCACCATAAAAAAAATATCACATTTTCTTCATTATTATATATACATTAACCTACAACCATACAAATAAACTTACCACCATGAAATTATGCACAAAATAATAATACATGAAATGCAATGGATCCGAGATGCCACCCCTGTACACCACAATTTCGGTAGCAGGTTCGCCTCGGGACTTTTTGGCCTCGAAAAATAAAAAAATGCCAAGGTGGCAATCGATGCATTTCCAAGATTCCTGAACTTAAGGAAATGTCCCACTTAACTCTCAGACACACCCGACACACCCCACGGTGTTCGATACACAAAATGAGAAAAGACAAAAATACCCTCGCAAAAATTAAAAAAAATTCTAGAAAATGGAAAATGGTGAAAAACAGAAATATTGCACTGAAAATGGTAATATAAGGGGTGAACACAACGGCTCAGTAAAAGGTGCCTAAGACACACCTCTTCATGACTCCGTGAATCCAAATAAAATATAGAACGAAGAAGTACGGGATTATGCCATTTCGAGAAAATGCAACAACCACTTCAATAACAACAACCACAATAACAAAACGATAAGCTAGCCATGTCGTACCAATGGAATGTAATGTCACTCCCCATTTCCAAAATATTTCTTTTTTTCCATTCCAAGCCGTTAATGCACCACGGACCACTAGGCAACTTCTAGGTGTCCGGGTTCTCGCAAAACACTTTTCCCCAAATCAATTTCATTTGCTTATAAAATGAACTTTTTCCCGAAGTGTATGGATACCTCATGCCATAATCAACCATGACAATATATGTTATTTTTCTATAATTTATAATAAACCACAACAATATATAGAGCATGCTTTTAAGAGAAAATATACAAGAAGAGCACATCATACTTCCATACAACATAATTCCAACACATCAAACATACAAGATATGAAAAGTAGTAATTTTAGACATACATCTTCATAATATAACAATTAACACCTAATTTAACTATGTATTTATGGAAAAGAATAAACAAGATGAAAAATAATCTGTGTATATCTTTTTAGAGGATAGGATACAACCTATTTATAACACACTCATAAATAGCCAGCTATATAAAGTTAATGACAGCTATACAATCCTGAATTAATTTCTAGAGATCATACCTACCACACAAAATAAGGAAACTAATTAACTAATCAAAAGATACAAACAAATAGTCAATACGTGGTAACTACAGCTCAGTAATATAGCTGTAATGCTAATTAATGAATAATTTTGTTGTAATTCTAACATTCCCCCTCAAGCTGGTGAGTAGATGTCAACCATTCCTAGCTTGCTTCTTAAATCTTTTAAGAGTACCTTTGTAACTCTTTTTGTGAGTATATCAGCCAGTTGTTAATGATTTGTTACAAACAGAGTAATAATCTGTCCACTTTCAATTTTTTCTTTGATGAAGTGTTTGTCCACTTCAACATGCTTAATGCAGTTATGTTGAACAAGGTTGTGAGGTTATTATCACAAAACACTTTCATAGGAGATGCAGATTCTAGTTTAAGTTCTTTTAATAACTTATGTATCCATAGAATCTCATAAATTCCTAAAGCCATTGCTATTTATTCTGCTTCTGCATTGGACCTGGCAACTACATTTTTCTTTTTATTCCTCCAAGCAACCATATTGCCTCCTACGAAAGTACAATAACCTGTTGTAGATCTCCTATCAGTGATTAAACCAGCCCAATCGGCATCTGTGTAAACTTCTAATAGGAGATGTTCAAATTTTTTTTAATTTGATTTCCTCTGCCTAGTGTAGTCTTTAGATACCTTAGAATTCTTTGAACAACTTTCATATAACCATATGACACTCCAAAGGAGAGTGCATAAATTGGCTTATAACCACTATAGCATAGGTAATGTTTGGTCTTGTGTGGGATAGATAAATCTGTTGGTCCTAAGTTACCTTAAGGAATGTTTTCCTTTTAATGTCAAAAAGTATTGCAATGCTTCAGTCTCAGACAGTGAAGGTTTAGCACTTCAGTTTTAGTTACAGGTGCTCATAGGGGTACTATGGTCTCTTCTCAGTTGTATTTCAAATATATATATGTATGCTCAGGTACCTGCGTTGCACTGAAATTGAACATGCATTATGAGGAATATAACCTCGTCTCTGTCATGGTGCTGAGTAGAGTTAAATCTATTTTGAGGGCTGTATGGTCTTTTCCAGTTATGTTTAAGAATGTGACATGCCTCAGTGGTCCTAGAGAGGAATATGACACATCTCAGTGGTCCTACAGAGCTGGTTTATGCAAGAATATTCGATTCTTAGAGGCTAAGTTTGGACAGAAATGGAATTCAGTACTAAAACTTGTAACCTGCTATAGTTGGAAGAATAGTGACGAAATTTGCTGGGGTGGCAGGTCTGTATTGGTCCATTGCTTTGAAAATATCGAAAATACGCTCTCTCAATCATTGGTTAGAGGTGACAAGTGTACATCCATGGTGTGTGAAGCCTTGTGTAATTCAGTGTCTCTATAAATATACTGCAATAAGGCTCCTTAGGGTTCAAGCCTCTTGAATTAACATTGTATATTAAGCTGCTACTGCGAAACCTCAAGTATACTCTGTCAAAGCAAGTTTTTCTCTGTTATTCGATGATGATCTATGCAAGAAAAACTTATTGAATCCACTCTGAGGTGTAACTGATGGCTGAGATGAGACTGCTGTCAAAGTTGCTGATGCGAGGGCTGTATTGAGTGGTGACTTGGTGTTTTAAGCTGTTGTGGTCGATTCTAAAGGTTGGCACAGGTATAATTCATCTTTTTACACTTGTTCAAACTGTGTTTGTGTTAAAAATATGCTGAAAATGTACTTGGACAGTGTGGTCACTCGTTAAACTTGTTTTTCTCAAGAAATCTTGGATTCAAGTGCCATTTGATTATACTTAGCTATTTCATGATGATTTGTGTTGCTAGTTAGTATATTTTGATGAATCGAGATTGATAGAGTTGAGTTTGTGACAAAAATATGGCATGCTTTGATTTTGAGTATTTTGTGCCGAAGCTATTTTGTACTGAAGTTAATAAGTGCTGAGGCTATTCTATATATGTGCTGAAGCTATCTATGTTGAAGCTATTTGTGCTAAAGCTATCTCGTGCCGAAGTTGTTTGTCCTGAAGCTGTTATTTTCTGAACCAAGAACTTTAACTGAACTTTATGATATACTCATGCTGTGTTTGATTATACAAAGCTATGAACATGAGTGCAACAGTGAAAAAAGACTGTATGAGTCACTGTTGAATTGATCTCAATGAAATTTCCTATTTTACCCCTCAGACCATAGATGTAGTGGATTGTAGTTCTGAGGTAGTAACTTGGAATTCTGTATTGTCTAACCAATTCTAATTATTACAGAGACTTCTTGTATTTGGTATGTTAACACTTATTGTAAATGGTAATGAGGCATGACCCCTCACCCCATTGTTGATTGAGCTGTGAGAGCTTATTAGGTCCAAGCATGAGAGTGCTCAGGTGCACTATGGCTTACTAGTATGTGTGTATTGGTCGTGAAAACTAGTGTCTACTTTGGTGAATGGGTGTGTACAAAGAGTGAGATAGCTGAGTGTGTAACAAGATACATACAACTAGTGGATTGCTTATTGGCCAAGGCCAAGAACCAAGGTTTTCCCTAATTACGAGGGTTTTCTTGTAAATCTTGTGTTATCTGTTCTTTGAGTGTTTGTTTTCTGTGTGAGGAAGATTTTGGAAAGCAAAGTTTTAACCAATTCACCCCCTATTGGTTCAATTAAATTAGTTTCTCGATGAGCCTTTGATATCTCCCCTTGTCAACTGGATTTTCTTCACTGTTAAGTCCTAATCTATGATTCAGATTAATTGGAGTCATTGTTGGTTTACTTTCTAAAGATCCCGTTTCCTTAAGCAAGTCAAGAATATATTTTCTCTAATAAACAAACATATTATCCTTTGACCTTGCTACTTCCATACCTAGGAAATATTTGAGATTTCCTAAGTCCTTAATTTCAAATTCTTTTGCAAGTTGAGTGTTCATATCTTTAATTTCTTCGAAGTTGCCCCCTGTCGCAATAATATCATCAACATAGACAATGAGAATTGTAATCTTCTGATGAAGAGAACCGTTGAAGAATAACGTATGATCTCCTTGACTCTGTAAGAAGCCACACTTTATGAGAAACTTTGAGAATATTTCGAACTAAGCTCTAGGAGACTCCTATAAATATTTTTTTAACATGCAAACCTTCCCATCGTTTGAATCTCTGAAACTATGAGGTAAATCTATATAAACCTCTTCTTCAAGATTACCATGAAGAAACACATTTTTACATCAAATTGATGTAAAGGCAAATCTAAATTGATAGCAAGAGAAAACAAAATTCTTACTGAGTTCATTTTCACAACCGGGGTAAATGTTTCTTGATAGTCTGAGCCATAGGTTTAAGTGAACCCTTTGGCAGTGAGTCTCGTCTTGTATCTTTCTATTGATCCATCTGATTTATACTTCACCGTGAAAACCCACTTGCATCCCATAGGCTTCTTCCCTTTAGGCAGATTTACAATTTCCCAAGTTTCATTTTTTTTGTAGAGCTTTTATTTCCTTAAGAACTGCTCCTCTCACTTCAGGTCTTTTAGAGGTTCAGAAATATTAGCAGGAATATTTTCTATAGAAATTTGAGAAATAAAAGCTTAAAATGGGAGGTTAATTCGGTGATAAGATAAAAAAAAATGGAAATTGGATGTTTAGTGGTACATGACCTCACCCCTTTCTGGATAGCTATGGGAATATCTAAATCTGTATTAACCTGTGGCAAAGAAGGATTAGGTGAACTACCTGACCAAGGACTCACTGGGTGCTTATTTTCTAACTCCAGAGTTGAAGATTGATTGTGGGTGAGAGTGTTGGGTTGTATAGTCTGACCAGATTTTCTTCGTGAGTACACAAGTGGAGTGTTTAGCTGAAACACAATTCTGTTCTCCTACGGTCTTTTAACTTGAAGATCCTCCCTTAGAATCGGTTATTATGGTAAAGTATTAGGAACATAATCAAGATTTATTCAGAGATCATAGGAAAGATCTTCCTTGGCATCACTAATCTTCCCCTGAAGATTGGACCTAGGATAGTAAGAAAGATCTTCAAAAAATTTGACAACCATTGTGACAAAGTATTTCCTCATGGGAGGATAAAAACATTTGTAGCCTTTTTTATTTTGGGAGTAACCAAGAAAAATACATTTTTGTGCTTTAGGAACCAGTTTAGACCTTTTTCTACTTGGAAGATGAATGAAGGCAATGCACCCAAAGACTTTTAAAGGAAAGCTATTGAAAATGCTTTCATTTGGGGAAAAGGATTTAAGGCAAGCAATTAGAGTTTTCATATTGAGTGTTTTAGAGGGCATTCGGTTGATCAAGTAAGCTGCCGCAAGGATAACATCGCTCCAATAACACTTAAGTACACTCCTAGAAAACATTAAGGTTCTTGCCACTTCAAGTAAGTGACTATTTTTCTCTCAGCTATCCCATTCTATTGAGGGGTATCAATGCATAAAGATTGGTGTAATATCCCATTTTCATTCAGATATGTTCCCAAGGTTTCCCCCCTATTGTCGGATCTAAGAACCTGAATATTGGTGTGAAATTGATTTATAATCATCATATGAAAAGACTTGAAAATATTATTGACCTCAGATTTTTTCTGAAAGCAAATAAATCCAAGAAGTATGAGTGTAATCATCAATAAAACTGATAAACCATCTAAAGCCAAACAAGGATAGGACATGGGAGGGTCCCCAAACATCACTGTGAACCATAGAAAAAGGAATAGTAGAAATTTTATTACTAATTGGAAAAGGAACGCAGTGATTTTTAGAAAGTTCACAAATTTCACACTGAAAAACTCAAAGATCTAAAGCAGAAAACAAATCAGGATATAACACTTTAAGAGACTTAAAGTTCGGATGACCATATTTAAAATGTAGCAACCATTTCAGATTTTCTTTATTACTAACTGAAGTATGGGCTTGAGCAGTCACCTTTCCAGGATGCAAATAATACAGCCTATCTTTCTCTTCACCACTGCTAATCTTCTTCCCCGAGGCTAGATCCTAAAACACACAAGAAGTAAGAAAAAAAGTCACTGAGTAGTTTAGATTTTTTGTGACTTTTTTAATGGATAAAAGATTACAGGTAAAATTTGGGACATGTAGGATAGATAAGAGAGACAGAGTATCGAATATAGGGTTAAAACCTTTTCCATGAATAGGAGCAAATGACCCATCGGCAATCTTAACCTTATCTTTGCCTTAACACGGATTTTATGTTAAAGAATCATAGGAGTTATCAGTTATGTGATCTGTAGCTCTAGAGGCTATAATCCAAGGTTTATTGGTGCTAATTAGGAGGGCAGTGGGGTTAGTACCTGACTAAACAAAGTAGCTAGTGGAAACATAATTATTAGTAGAAGAATTTGATATACCAGAGAAACTAGCACGCCCCAGCATTTAGTGTATTATGTTGAGTTGTGCTTTAGAGAAAATCTGGTCATCAGAGAAATCCTCTATATTGTTTTTTTTGTAAAATCAGCCACTGCTTGAAAGGATTTCTTTTATTCTGGGCGAATTCCCTGGTTTCTAATGGGAGGTTTCCCATTCAATCTCTAACAAGTTTGTCTCATATGCCGTGGTCTGTTACAAAAATCACACTACCTTTAGTTGGTTTCTCCCATTTTATTAGGATATTTATACAGTCCAACATTGAACGGAACTCATTCAGTTTTGAGGGCATAGACTTCAGAACATACGAGAAAATTTCCTCCAAAGAGCAAAGAGGCTCATTTCCGAGAATCCTCCCACTGACTTCATCAAAATCTGAGTTGAGTCCAGCAAGGAATTCAAAAACACAATCCTCCTCCAAGATCTCAACAAGTTGTTTAGCGACTTCAGCGTCCTTGGTCTCAAAGAGTTGGTGAAGATTTGGCTCCTGCCATAACACCATAAGAGTATTAAAATACTCTGTCACGGAGGAATCTCCCTGCTTGGTGTCTCGAATTTTCCTTTTTAGCTCAAACTTTCGTGGAACCCTTCATTTCTTAGAGTAGCTCCGAGTCACACCGTCCCATATTTCTTTTGCAGTGGAAAGCAAGAGAAATGGTTTACTAATTCCTAGAGTCATGGAATTAATTAACCATGTCATGATTTGGGAATTTTCTGCTTCTTAGGAATCATAAGAAGGATCGGATTCTTTGGGTTCTTTAATGGTCCCTCGAAGGTACCCTATTTTTCTTCTACTTTTAAAGAAAAGCTGCACTGATTGGGACCACCCAAGGAAATTTTTTCCATTGTGTTTCTCATAAATAATTTGGAGGGTTGGGTTATCAAAGTGAATTACTGGTTTTGTCATAACTGAGCTAGAGTTTCTGCGATTTAAGAAGAAAAGAAAGAAAGAAAAATTATAGAAGAGAGCAACCACAAAGAGGCACAAAGGCTAGGCTAGAAGAGAGAGAGAGAGAGAGAGAGAGAGAGAGAGAGAGAGACAATAAAAATAAAAATAAAAAAAAATAAAAAGCACAAAAAGTTAGATTTAACAACCTTTCTCTAATACCATATTTGCGGAAAAGAAGAAACAAGATGAAAAATAATCTGTGTACATCTTTTTAGAAGATAGGATACAACCTATTTATAACACACTCTTAAACAGCCAGCTATACAAAGTCAGTGACAACTATATAATCCTGAATTAATTTCTAGAGATTCTACCTACCACATAAAATAAGGAACTAATTAACTAATTAAAAGATATAAACAAATAGTCAATACACGGTAACTACAGTTCAGCAATACAGTTGTAATGCAAATTAGTGAATAATTCTGCTGTAATTCTAACATTTTACATCATAGAGATCATGAACCAAGAAAATTAGCACAATCCATACATTTAATATAGCAATTATGGGGGATAAATTCACTAAGTTCAAAGAGATCATGGATTACAACACCCCTACATCAATAAAGATGAAAAACCCCAAAAATCACCCAAAAATTCAAAATTCCAAGTGTGGCCAAATGACACTTTGCTCCAATTAAAACAATGGCCTTGACGTGCTCGTCAACTTTGCCTTAAGTGGCAAAATCAAATTCCCAAGGGATAAGGCTAAATCTTGGCTTGATTGAAGAAGAAAAAGAACAAGAAAAAAAAAGAAAGTGAAGAGGGAGAGAGAGCTGGATGTAAGAGAGAAAATTTGTGCTTATGTATTTAGCCAAATGGCGCCATTAAAACAATATATGCGGGTCCCATAACATAAAAATCTTATTTTAACATAGAATATATAAAAAATATGTGTACACAATCACTTTACCACCACATTTAATTATATAATCAATTAAATATGCACAATATAATAATGAATGGAAATGCAATAAACCCTTGACATAATCCTTGTACACAACAACCTCGGTAGCAAGTCCCACTTGGGACCTCCCGGACCGAAAAATGAAAAAATTTCAAAATGGCAACTAATGTATTTCCAAGAGTCCTGAACTTAAGGAAATGCTCCAACTAACTCTCAGAACACACTTGACACTCCCCACGGTGTCTAGCACGGAAAATGAGACAAGGATTAAAATAATCCAAAAAAATAAAAAATTTCCAGAAAATAGAAAATAAGAAAAATTGGTAACATTACAAATACTTTCACAGTATAGATACATGGAATACATTATGGACTCAATCCGTATGTGTCGGTAATGCCAACCGGTATGCACTCAAAAATCTTAAACGGGCAAATAAACCATGGCGATAGCTTGCCACTTTTCTCGAATCTCAACAAACCCTTCCATGGCGAGACCTTCAAAAAGACGTGGTCTCCCAACTCAAAGGACAACAGTTGCCTCCATTTGTCCGTGCAACTCTTCTTCCGGCTCTGTACTATAAGCAACCTCTATCTAATGAGCTTAACTTTCTCTATGGTCTCATACACGATTTCTAAACATAAGATGGCTACCTCGCCCACCTCAGTCCAACAAACTAGTGACCTAGTAGGTCTACCATATAACGCTTCAAAAAGAGCCATCTCAATGCTCGCTTGATAACTGTTGTTGTAAGCAAACATAACCAATGGCAGATAGTCCTCCTAATTGCCTCCAAAATAAAGAATACATGCCTGAAGCACATCCTCTAAAATCTGAATGGTTCGCCCCGACTAGCCATCCGTCTGCGGATGAAATGTCATCCTAAAATTCAACTATGTAGAAAGTGCTGCTTGTAATTGTAATGTCCTGAATTTTGAATAATATGCTACTAATTGTGCTATGTGATGAATCTTATTGCTAATATGTGCTAGATTTTGTGATAATATGTTGATAGCTTGCTAATTGCTTACATTATTATCCTTATGATGTTATAATATTTATCAATTAAAGATTGTGTTAAGCGTAAATTGAATTTAGAATCAAGAAATTATGATGATAAGTTAAATGGTCTATGTATGGTGCATTTCATCCACATAACATTGATGATATTTTCATAAACATATGAGGTGGGTGTGTAGGACATGTATGTGGAAATGTGAAAATGTGAAATGCAAACTTAAGAAATTTTTGAGAAAAGGTTTTCTTAAACCCAGAATCAGGGAGGCACCCCTTTGATGGTGGTACTAATTGGTTAATAGGGTACGGGAGGTACCCGTGAGTAATTTCATGACTCGGGCCCAAATGGTATTTAGGAGGTACTTTTTGCTAGGGATGAAAATTTCCCTACGAACGAAGGGAGGTACCCAAAGTCTAACTAATTAGTTCGTTTTCAGTGTGGGTGTATAATATGTGAGGGTGTGTGTGGTATACGGTTGTATAATGTATTCCATGCATTGCATTTCATTAGGTGGATGGTGATGATTACTTGGTGAGCTAAATGAAGCTTTGTGAAATCCATAGCATGATCCGGTTATCATCTCACAAATTCTTGTTGTGTAGAGCATGTGATTGCTTACTTAACTTGAGGGATTGCCACTTAGGCAATCTCTACTGAGCCATTGTACTCATTTCTCTATTCAACATTTTTCAGGAAACAGAAAGGAGGTGATGGATGACCCTTAACCCCACCCTTGATGCATTTGAAGAATTCTTTTATTTAACCTAGGGTTTAGTCCATGTACTAGAGTATATATATATATATATATATATATTATGTATATGGAAACATGTATTTCAATGATGTAATATTTTGACAAAACTTGTAATTGATGGCTAGTTATATGTATTTTGTGGAGAGAAATGATTTTGAGATCAACTCTCTATCTTTTGTGGTCTCATTGTGAATTCTATTTAATTCTAAAACTCTCTAGCCATTGGATGATGTATTTAGAACTTATTGTAATGTATGGACGATAAATTGTCAATGTGTCTAAATTTTGTCATTGATTTGGGACAAATTTTGAGTTTTATGAATGTACCAAATACTACAATGACCATGTAGAAACCAAACCACAGCTTCCTTAGGAGTCTCTGGCCATTTTCTGGGTTCAACTCGATCAATCGAGTTAATAC
>JAOTQH010085562.1:0-16541 GCA_025631255.1 Cornus kousa | reverse complement strand
AATCTGGAGCAACTAATCTCATATACTTCAGGTCTGTTAAACACATTTCACTTCTCTAAGTCAACAAAAAAAAAAAATTTGATTCGAAGTCCATCACTAGGTATCCTTTTGAAGTTTGAACCGATTTTCCCATTGAATTTCCTTGCAATAGCTGAATGAACCAATCTCAGACTAATTACACTATTTGGTGATAAGTAGCAGTTTAGCGAAGTTCTTACTTAACAACAATCATTTGTTGCCAGTGCCTTGTAGCAGATAAGAAGCCTTGCTACGGACCTGCATTGGAAAAAGAAATATATAATTTCAAGAAATAATAGAGCAAGCAGAGTACACGAAGCGTTTAGTTGCACACCTTTGATGCATACGACCTTAAATCTGTGCTGGTTATTTGACAAGAACAATTTCTCAGAAGAACACTCCACAATTCGTAGATCACTGGCTTGTCTTCCAACATTTGATTATATAACAGCCAGTTCTCAATAAGAACCAAGTAAACATACATTTTAAAAAGATCACAATTTTTGTCTTTCACATTTATCGAGACAAGCCGTCTCAGGATCTCTTCTCCTTCAGTATCCTGAGGAGATGACAAGGAAATATATAAATGTAAATCATAATTAACATATTATAGAAGAAACAAATTGGAATATCAGGAGGCTTGTCTAGCTGGCATATGTAATCAACTAGCCATGGATGTTGAGCAGAATTATACAATAAAAGCACATAATTGATCTGACAAAAGGATCCAACTTTACAAGGAGTGGGGTAGAGATGATGGATGTTTGTTAACCCACATAAAGTAGACAACAAACTATTTTTGAGTTGAATTGAGTTATCATTTTAAGGCTTTAGCTCTAGTGGCATCTCCTCCTCCCACAAAAGAGGTGGATGGATCAAGTACCCATTTGGGTAACAGTGAGTGGGTTCATGGTATGTTACATGGACTCTTCAAAAGTAGTAAGAACTGTAGTACACACAATACTTGGACATAAGTGTGGGATATGTGTCCGATAATTTTGGTTGGACATGCAAATAAAAAGCATATCCAATTATTCAATTTTATTATATTATTGCTTCAGACAAGTGAAATGCCTATATTACACGCTATGTAACATAAAGAAATTATTTTACTCTATAAAATGAAATAGGAACACTAGATAATGTGAATATTTAGCAGTCACTCTGCACTTCTGTTCGGGAATATGATATGTTTCATGCTTCGATACATACTAACCACATACCCAAGTCCAGGTGTGTGTGTGTGTGTTGTATGTGTGCTTGCGCTTGCCTACCAAGAAAAAAAGTTAAATTGGGTTACTATTTATTTAAAGCAATCAACCGAAACTACGAAATTATACCAAAAAACTTGCTGATAAACCGAAACATCTTGTGGGATCTTATATGTAAGCACACATATTTGATCTGTAATTGCACAGGGATATGGGCTACCTGGTTATCAAAACAAGTGTGTAGTATTTGAAACGCCACCATACTCCTCAGATGTTTGCTGCGCGCATCTACTCCTGAAATGCTCTCCAAAATTCTGATGGAGTTCACATCCTTGGGGACTCTGTATTCACATCATGCAATCAGCAAAAACAAGAGAGGAAAGGGAGAAAAGGAATAAGAAAAGCACATCTTAAAGAAACAAGAATTTATTCATTTGTTCAATGACCATATGGAAGTGTGCAAGGCATTAATTTCATTAAATAAAAAGGCAGAAGCCATATGGTCGTAATGTTTCTGTAGGTAGTTTGTTACATTCAACACAGCTTATTGAATTTTTGTTAGTCTGGTAACACAATTATCACAGCTTTTTCATCCCAAGTACACAACAATACCAAATAAATCATACAAACTCCCACATCCAATGGTCCTGACAAAAAAACAGAAGTTATTTTAAGATCTTTTATACATGTTTTATTAGTGACTTCTCAGCAAAAATATGGGTTATAGAGAGTGAAGAATATTAATGGTGTTACATTTTGTGTCACCCCTTATACAACATGGTAGGAGTTTAGCCTTCTTTTTCACCACTGGAATTCTTCATTCAAAAAGAAAGAATTCCTTAAAAAATATCAATCAACTAGCACTGATACTTAACCTGATCATCAAGCAGCCCGTTAGGAATTTAGAAGTCTAACCTTCTTCTCACCAGTCACCATCATGAAAAAGTATGCTAATGTATTTACACTAAGGTTCATGACAAACTGCAAATCAGACTCAAATCGCGTTATTCTATGAACTCTGTACTAGTCATTTTATTCTTGTCCCGGTTCCTTTTTAGTGATTTCCAAATAGATACCATCCACATTCCAGCACAATTAACTAAAAATTACTACAAAAGGAATACCAGGAGCATATGAGGATCAAACCATTAATGAATAGCAAAAAAGATGGTGGTTCAGCACAATAAAAGGCATAAAATAGAAGATGTTTTAGTTATCATACATTGATGTAGAATCATAAAATCCCTCAAGTAAAAAGTGCTTTAGTTGTCACCCATTGATGTAAAACAAAGCAAATCATAATATCAATCAATAACCTGCAAGCAATGCATTTTGCTATTCTTTGGCAACTGCTATTCCATTCGCAATCTGTAAAGAAACTAATAGCCGATAGCATACACTCATATAAGATCACAGACAGGCCTAGAAGCTGTCGATCTAAGAAGAGACAGATAATCACAACCAGCAACTCTTCTGCTTCCGAAGTCGAGAAGATTGAATATGTGTTCCTGCAAAGAAAAATGTCATTCATGTCAGCAATCAAAAGTTCCAAATCAGTGACACTTCAATCCATATAAAGCCATCCAGAGAACATGATATTGCAACTCTACTGTAAGTTAATCTTGGTTGTAAACATGAAATATTTGCAGGTTTCAACATTTAACTAATAAATCAACCATATAGATCCCCACTTTGTCAATAAAACAAACACCACCAAGTTCATTTGTCACTAACCTTACTTGAAAACAAGCAGCTACATATTTGATCCAAGCTCTGATATTTTGGGGTGGTCCCCAACAGTCGAAATCTAGAAGACAAGTTTGAGTTGTAAAAAACCCACCAACACAAATGTAATTAAACTCTTATAACTTCCAGAAAAATAAGAAAACACCAAAAGAGTACTGCAAGAAAACAGATCATCAGAATTATATGAGATGAAACCACATCAATGACAGGATATTGGACAGACCAAAATGGTGTGAGAAGAGCCCAAAACTGGGTGTGACAAAACCCCAACACACCAATGCATTGTGCAACCCATTTCAGTTAGAAGCATGTCAATGTTACTCGTCCCAAAGAAAGCCATTTGTAGTAAGAAGCATGTCTCACTGATATAAACTGCGGAAATTAAAAACCCCTTCAAAAGTAAAATATGTTTGTTGTATCTTTTGGAAATTGACTATGTATTACTGTCAAGGAAAATGGCATCACTTCAATGCAAAAATTGGTATATATGTGGGCGAGGGGGATAAGGACACCAGTAGTATAATGGGCTTTACAAGAAGGCAGGAGATACCACTCAAGCTAGTGATGGGTGGAAGAACTAGAATGGACTTTTGCAAACTACAAACCAAAAAAAGTTGTAAATTACTGGCACCCTTGTTGCTTTTGTTGGAGAATAAAATAATCCAGATATCTTCTCATAAAGCAAGATTAGACAATTAAGAAACACCAAAAGAACATACTGCAACAAAAGAGATTTTCATAATCATATACGATGAAACCACATCAATCACAGGATATTAGACAAACCAAAATGGTGCCAATAGAGCCCAAAAGCGAGAGTGATAAAACTCAACATCATCAATGCATATTATTTGTGCCACCCATTTCAGTCAGATGCATGTAAATATCAATTCTTCCCATAAAAAACAAAGCCATATTCTAGTTAGAATAGATGCTCTCAATGATATAAACTGTTCACATTTCAAATCCCTCCAGAAGGAAATTATGTTCATTGTTGTTGCTTCTGTTTGGAAAAATGTGTCACTGTAAAGTCAGGAGAAATTACATCATGTCAATGCAGAACTTGGTATTTATGTGGGTGAGTAAGGTAAGAACACCAGTGAAGATGGTTGTATAAATTTAACATTTCGTAAAATATTTTTGAATCTCTTTTTTTATTTTTATTATTATTATAATTGATTTTTCAATAAGTACAACAGCCATGTCCCGATTGGGAATCTAAGAGTTGAACCTTTGCACCTCTCCTGTAGAATACAACAGAAGATACCATCAAAACTAGTGTTTAGTAGCATAATTATTATGGAACATTATACACCACGTCAAGTCAAAACCAGATGAGTTGCTAGCATATCTTCACACTACACATCAAACAAAATGATAAATGACTAGTACCCATGCTGCAAAATTAAGAGAATAAAATATAGCTTTGGATCATTAATAAATAGTGTACTCATTAATAATATACAATAATGGATCACTGAAAAATCAGTCAAGTAATAAAGAGATCTTTGTTAAGTTCAGTTACACTATGCAACAAGGACACCTCTCTAACCCTTCTGCCACATGGGATTGGAACACTAACAAAAAACTAACAGCATATGAAGCCATGTTAGCAAAAGAAGCCTTTTGTTAGCATCCTCTTTTGATATTACATAGTATACGATCAACTTAAATTCAATCCTCTTTTGATATTACATAGTATATGATCAACTTAAATGCAACTCCTTATCCAAACTGGCAACAAATATATTCTAATTAAGAGAAATAAATTACTAGTTTAGAGATCAGTGTACAACTAAAAGTATATTGAAAGTATAATGTCTTCCTCCTTTCTCTTTTCCAGGAGATGGTCTAATCATAAAGTCCAACATATAGTGGTCCTCAGGTGAATGATATGAAGAACACAGGAGGCAAAAATATCCAGCCACTACAGTAGAAATCAATTAAAAAAAATTAAGAAAAATGAAAATAAGCAAGATTAATATCCAAATTTGAAACATGCTACTGATTATTAAAAATTTATCCTTAACTTTCAGGACTTGTTTTTCCAACAAAAGATTATACTGATTCGTATTACTTAAATCCTAAACCTATTATTGAAACATGCTACTGATATTTAAAATTTATCTTCGACTTTCAGGAGTTTTTGCAATCAAAACATTGTACAGATTTGTATTAATTAAATCCTAAACCTATTAATCATATGTTGTGCTCTGCTATTGGCAGTCCTCCGCATTTTCCTCAGTTGCGCATTTCCCAATTTCTATAAAGTAAAAACACTTGATTGAAAGGGTTTTAAATCAAGCTCTACAATACATGGACATTGTCATTTCAACCACATGCACTACCTCTACATTGTATTGTGCATGAGAAGTAGCAAATAGAAGATGGAAAGTGGCTTACCTTCATGGAACATTTCCGTATTGCACGAAGAATTAGATGGTGAATCCAACAGATAACCATAGATTAGGAGAGCCCTTTGTAGTTCAGAAAATTTAGGTAACCAATTGATTTTAATCTGCATGTATCAACCAGATTAAGCATTGTGACAGATAAAGAATGGTAACTAAGATAAAGTTAACCAAACAAGGTTATAACTCAGTTTGATGGGTAAATACAATCACCGTGCTGAAGTTGGGTTTAACTACACACAAGTGCTAAAATGGTTGAAATTACTCAAACCTCTCCTAAGGTATGGTGTATCATTCCAGTTTTCCTGTTAGTTACTATTGTTGAGTAAAATCTTTTAGAAAACCAATTTGCCCTTAAACAAACCTTAAAAAATGAGTTCATGAACAAACATGAGCTTTTAACAAGCCAAGTTTCAACGAGTTGTAAACCTTTCATTTGCCCTTAAATAAGCCTTAAAAAATGAGTTCATGAACAAACATGTGCTTTTAACGAGCCAAGTTTCAACAAGTTGTTCATGAACAACTCAGTTCATTTGCAGCCCTAAGAGAGGGAGAATATGAGAATGATTAATATATAAAGTGAGACTTTTAAAGAAAAATGGTAGAGGTGAAGAAAGATGGGTGAGGGACGTATAGATAAAGATGATGTGAGAAGATTTAAGGGAGAAATTTTAACTTAAAAGGGGTGTAACAATCTTTTGTATTATGTTGACCTTTCTATTTTTTACTAAAAAATTATTAAAATAAGTAGAGCATAGAGTATTCATTCCAACAGTCAATTCACATAATCTGATGAATTCTGACAAGGGCTGTATGTGTAATTTCTGACATTCACAGCATGCGTATGTAATTAGGTCACTGTAATTTACTCCACTTTATTATATGTTACGAGAAGACTTCGCTTCAAATTAACCTTGTAAAATAGAGATCAAGATTACCTCCTTTTTAGGTGAGAGAATCTCACACCAAAAGTCTACTGTGGAAGTCCTCAGAACTTCCTTTGATGAGTACAACACTGACAAGCCAGAAAAAGCAATGGTAAGATGAATATCAGGCACCTGTTTCGATGTATGAACATAGAAAAACATACTCACTCAAATTGAATGTCCATGTTGCTATGGATTTTTCTACACTACTGCATGAATAGACCAAATTCAAGAGCCACCCATTGAGCAATAAACTTTCAAGGAAAACTTCTCCTGCAAGAATATAGCAAATACAAATTTAAACTTCAATCAGGCATGTTTGTTAGAACATTCATATAACCAAACTCAAAAGTAGTGCAAAACTTCAAAGGATCAAGACAGGTAACACATATAAACCTAGGACAGAAGGCAAGCAAAGAAAAAGAAAAATAGAAACCTTTCTCAATGTTAACATCAACTAAAGAATTGAGCTCATTGCTCATAAAAGATTGCAAAAGCGAGCAAGTTTCAAGCTCAAAATGTATCAATGATGGTCCAGTCTTCTGCAAGTTACACAGAGGAAACATATGTTATAATTTGTCCTACCTAAATAGTTCATGTCAAATTTGTAGACTACTGTATAAACCCTAAACTCCAGTTTGCTCAATAAATGAAACCTGTTTTCCAAAAACTGGGAGACCCCACAAATAGATCTCATCCTCGCCACTTACTAATCCTATCTGCACACAAATAGTATTCCCATTTGTTAGGGAATGCAGTGAGTCATATAAGAACAACATAAAAACAAAATAATAATAATAATAATAATAATAAATGAAAACAAAGAAATGTAAAAGAACAATATAGCAACAAAAACAAAAAGGCAAAAAAATAAATATATATATATATAAAAACAAAGAAAATTTATGCCTTTTCTTGACATTTGTCAACACAATCAGAGAGTTTTGCTACTGTACTGTCCTCATCCTCATCCTCATCTGAATAGTAACTTTTTCTAGTCTTTGCCCGCTTAGTTTCCCTCTCACTGAGTTTATCTTTCTCTTTATAGTAGTCACTCAAAAGATCATCCAATCCAATGACCTTTTTCCTGGTACAATAAACAAAAATTATAAAATAAAATCATAAGCATTTCTAAAATAAACAATTACAATAATATAAACAATTAAATGCAATAATCCACAATTGAACTCATGCATAAATCTTTGGTATTCCTGCTACTTCAAATATAAAAAAGAGGATAGGGTGGAAAAGGGAGGGAGGAATGGCCACAATAAAAGCGATTTATAAAATAAGAAATTTAGTTCTTCAATTTACGTATTACGCATGCATATACAAACAAGTAAAAATAAATGGATATCACTATATTTTTGTATCCATGTTTATAAAAGTGATTTATTGAGCAAAATGGAAATTTAGTTTCCCAATTCACGTATTACACATACATATATACAAACATGTATACATACACACACACATACACATGTATATATACCACTCTATACATGGATCTAGGTTTATAGAAGTGATTTCCGACAATTTTGTCAACACAGGCAATCTGGTTCTTTACTTCATCGTTCACATGATAGACTTGAGAAAGAGAATCAACAAAATAAAGAGTACTTACAAAATAATTTAATAAGTTTACATAACAAGCAGTGTTTACATGGTGAATTTTATTTCTGTAAGCATCAAAACCCTAATCTCCGCAATTTATAAAATTTGAAAAACAAAGAAAAATTTAAGTGACAACGAGAATATAAAAATCCTAAATACCCAATTGTGCATTTTAAATGGATATGAGAAAAGTAAAATAAATGACTTTAGACTGATTGTCCGTTTGGTAACTGTTTTCGTAACTTTAAGCAGTGTTTATGACATGTTTATTGATAAACAAAACCATTGTTTGGTAACATAGAAGGAATATTGTTTGGTAACCTTAAACTGTTTCAGAAAATCTAACACAATAATAAAAAAATAAAAATAAAAAAAGAATAAATAAATAAGATGTTTGGTAACCTTAAAATGTTTAATGAAATTGAAAATAGAGATGAGTTGAGGAGGTTCATGACTTTAAACTGTCACAAGAACACATCCCTAATCACTCTTTAATCATTCTTCTTACACAAGACACCTAACCGCTTAACTCATGCTCTCCCCTGTTGCAACTTTCCACACATTTATGCAAAGAAGCTCTCCAAAGCATTTTCCAGTTTGAGCCTCGTCTGTTTTGCAAGAGAGATGGAGAGAACAACCAATAGAAAGGATGCGCTTCACCCCCTAGTCTGTCCCATACTCTATAGATTTATTCATTCTTTCCCACTACTCTATGTAATACATGGGAGAAACAAAAGATATGATCCAATTCAATACATGGTCTCGTTGGGTCTCCTGATTCATGCTTGAATAATATTTCATAATTTGCTTAAATAGCATGGTCAATCCTTAAAGCAACATGGGGTTCAACAAAAGTTCCACCAGTAATGGGTTTTTTAAAATCTGATAATACGGTGGTCATGGAAGGCATGATGAATGGTCAACTTCAGTACCTAAGTATTAAGTCTATTTTACGCACTTTACGGTGCATATATATATTACGTTCTGGCATGACCCATTTCTTGTTATAACTTACCCATAAAATAAATTGCAAAAGAAAACAACCATTCTGTAAAATGTAAAGACCCGAACAAGCAACTACTCGCCATGACAATTTACAAAAAACTAGTGTGGCGATCTTGTAGGCAGGTGTGTGTGGGTGGGTGCAAGGCACTGGTAGACTATGGGTGCACGATCCCGCATCACCTAAGTGTGGAAAAGGGAAGTGCATATATGTAGGATTGGTATACTCCAAATAGTATGAGTCCTTTTGGGGTAAAACCAAAGAACAAAACCGTGCGGGTTTGGGCCAAAAACGGACAATATCATACCATATGGTGGAGTGGGCTGTTACAAATGGTATCAGACCCAGCCGGAAGTGCGCCGACAAAGGCGTTGGGCCTCTTAAGGGGGTTGGATTGTGGCAACCTTGTGGGCGGGTATGCGTGGGCAAATGCGAGGCACTAGCAAACTACAGGTGCACCATTCCACATTGCCCAGTTGTGGAAAGGGAAGTGTTATATATGTGGGATTGGTACACCCCAAATGGTACGAGGCCTTTTCGGGTAAAACTCAAGAACAAAACCGTGCAAGCTTGGCCCCAAAGCAGTCAATATCATACCGTGTGGTAGAGTGGGCTATTACAACCAGCCTTTAAGAATAAACCCTCAGAAGATGCATGAAGCCTTTTAAAGTCAACCACTCACCATTTCTAATTCACCAAACCAAAGCAAATCAACATAGCACATGAAACCCTCCATATCATGCATGCAACCTTTGAGTCAGAGTACCAAAAATATGTTTTTCTTCTTTTGATGAGTCAGAGTACTAGCAATATGTAGAAGGCAATTTATTTTCATTGTGCTCATTCATAAGTAAAACAATATGTGAAACATAATTTATTTTTAAGATAATCAACCTTCATTAAGTATCAAGTGAAAATCCAAGGTGAAAATTATTTTAGTTTTGAACATTGGAACAAAAGTACACGTGTCCAAGAAAAGCAACACTATTAAAGGATTATCAACTATAAAAACCAAATAGTTTGAATCTAAAAGAAAATTAAGCAAATGAAGCAATAAGTCAAATAACCAGACAAAAAAATAAGAATCATTCCATGCATTATCTATTAAGCCTTGTACCTTCAATAATCTTGATCTTTTTTGTATTCTCCAAGAGTCATTTGAAGTTAGGCTTTCAAAATCAACTTAAATTAAATTAAATAGAAAATAAATACCTATGAAGGACGAACACGGGTACAACACGGATACGGCAATTTTCTAAAAAATAGGACACGAATACGGCAATAAAATAATAATATATTCTTTATTGTATATAAAAAAATTTACTTTTCTACATTTTTTTTATTTATATATATTAATAAACATCACCCATTTAAATTAGCCCACTTGCACCATCTTTCTTTTCAAAAACATTAATCCAAATTCCAAATTCCCAATTCCAACAGAAAAAATATATGTATATAGCTGTTTGTATAAAATAAAATATATGTATATAGCTGTTTATACAAAATAAAAGAAATAACACAATTATAGATAAAAAATAAAATAAAAAACAAATATATATATATATATATAGATAAGATAGAATCTTATATATGTGATACCTACCCCTCTTTCTCTCCCCCATCACTCTTTTCCACTGACACACGTCTCTGTGCTCCTACCGGCCATTATCACTCATCCCCCTCTATCTTCTCAATTTCAGGTCTACAAACACTATGTGCTCCATCGTTTCCGGCCTTTCTCTCTCCTTCCCTCAATCTTGACAATTTTTACTCCTATACGTACGTCAAACCAATTTACGTTATATATATATGTGTGTGTGAATGATACCCACGTTGCAATGGTTTGGCTCCCTTCTCGACTTCTTGGATCTCTTCATCTTCTTCCTCTAGCCGACTGATTCATGGGAATCATATTCTTGTCTATTTGAAAAGAAAAAAAAATTTCCTCGTGACGTATCTTCAGCCTGGGTGTCCAGCCGTGTCCGATAAGTGTCTGGCAGCGTTAGATATATTAAAATATACAGGAAACGTTTAGCACGTGTCGGACACGTGTCCAAGCCTTGTACATGCCTGTCTGTGTCGGTGCTTCATTAAAAAAATGCCAAAATATAAGTTCTTTCCTTCAAAGGGCTTAAATTGTGATCTATTCTAATTTAACACCAGAGAGATGTCACTTTGTCACATGGATGGTGGGTTAGCTGTCTACCTCTGGCTTGGTGGCTTTGGCTCTTAACTTCTAGCTCGAGGTCAAGGTTTCAAGAGTGGTATAATGAAGAAAGAAAGAAAAAGATAGTGGGAACCTGATGCAATAGCATGAGAAACCCACAAGGTGCCTTGCTAAAACATATTGATACATAGATACATTGATTCCAATGAACTACACCTTTTAGTCAACAAAGTTATCTCAAAGAATTCAAGAAAACTAGTGTCGGATCAAAATACAATCCCCAAAATTTTGTTAAAATTATAGAATGTTTGATCCTTGACCTTCTTTAGCCAACATATACTTCATGACTATTACCATTTACCACTTCATTCATCAATTGAAAAAAGAAAAACTGAGCACGATAAAAAACACATAATATACAGAATGCAAACTGGTAATCAGGATCCATTCCCACAAGGTTGGTGTTGATGCAAATTGAGCAAACTATATTGATAATAAGTTGAAAGGACATTCAAATAATATTAGAAGTCTTAATTAAGCATGCTTATTCATCTGAATGAAACCGTAGTTATTTATATTTAAAAATAAATAAATAAAATCTCATAATTGCAGAAACATATTAATTTTATATTTTTAAAAAATAAAAAATAAAACAGTAACAACAACAATAATAAAGAAGAAATTGAAGTATAAATAAAAATATACGGAGTACCTTGAGGTTTTTGCATTAGATCTAACACCAATTTTCTCCATTTCTCTAACCTCATCAGCTATGTCCCAATCATAATCATAATCAATTCCACTATCTTTGGAAGCCGGGAACGAACCGCGAATCTTTTCAGTCATCTGCACCGCAAGAAATTCAGATGCCTTGCAGAAATTTCTTTCTCTAGTTATTTATTTATTTATTTTTGGGGGGGAAGCATATGCAGATTTAGTGCCTTTAACAGTTGAATAAACAGGGTCTTTCTCTCTGTTTGCACCAAAACTGTTAACCACTTCAACAGAAGAGTCAACACTTGACCTCTGAGCATCCCTTGCTTAATTAAAGGTTCACTCAATAAAAAATATATATTTGAAGAATTTGTTTCAAAAGAAAAGTGAAAATCAGACAAAAAGAAGTGCTAGAAATTGACCATCCTAATATGTGTGTGTATATTTAGTGACAGACATTCACTTAAGCATTCTAACAAACAACTGTCAGGCAAACACAACATAAAGGGTGAAGCGAAGGATAATCTTGTCCTGCATTAGAAACCATATTAATATTTACCCTGACATTATTGTCATTGTCGTGTGTGTATGTATTAGAGAGAATGAATGACACCAAAAAAAAAAAAAAAAAATTTGAAGAGTAGCACTGAAAAACAACATTTAACATTTCATAAATGAAGATCGAACCTAAAAGACTCAGAGAGTACAGTGCAGTGGAGAACGATGACTATACCCGGTAGAGAGGAGAGAGACAGTGATGGGTTGAGGAGATCGCGGCTAGGGCAACTCGGAAAAGTTCTCGTGATCGTGTTTTTGGCGCTAGGACGCTGAAGTGGTTACACAAGGCAAAAAAGTTTCCCCTTTTAAAATAAGAAAATACACAAACAAATTAAACAAATTGAATTCGTTTGGACGAGGGTTTGATATAATGGAATATTGTTATTTCAGCATAGCCTTGCGTATCTCCCTCCTTTTAATAATGGGACGAATTTGGAGGCTGGAAAGAATATATGTGTTTATATATTGAGAGAGAGTACGTAACAGTGAGAGCTCAGAGAGAAAACGAGATTAAGAGAGAGATTGATTAAAAAGCTTTTTATTAAGTTGTACAAAGCATCAGGAGACCAGGCCTTGTATAGGCTCCAAAATGTGGCTTCTTCAATACGCCACAGTAGCTTCTTCCATACACCAAATAAAAGATGGCCTCATTGATGACATCATCAATTACATGTGGACCCCACAAAACCCATACATACATAACAGAGGCAAATTTTTTTTGTTTGTTTCAAAAAAAAAAAAAAAAAAAATGTAAGGATTTATAAGCTCTCTTCAGTGATTTTCTTTTCTTGTCACTAAAAGTGCAATAGCTCTCACTACGGTTGGATTTTGGATGAATGGTGGGTATTATTGGAAATCTGACTTCAAGCTCATAAATTTAGACACAAGAAGAATTTCATTCATTTTTATAAAAAGTGAATTCCAAATTTACCCTCGTCACTCAAAGTTAACAAAAATCTCTCCACTCTTTTTTCCAAACAAAAAACCACTCTGCTATATCAAATATGATTTACCTCAATAAGATATTCCCTTCACTATTTTTTTATGTTGTTTACGGAATCTGATTCTTTTGGGGGCTATGGTTGATGGTTGTTTCTCAATTCCAAAACCGGACAATGAGAATCCAACTCCGTGCGAATAAAATGATTCAAATTAAAAAATATTTAAATAGAATTGAAGATATACAAGTATTTAATATTTAATGAATAATACATTGAATCGTGGGATTTTTGAGGTTATTACCTGACTTTTCCCTTGTCATTAGCTAAACACCATATGAGGAGGTTATCACCTTTATTTCTTAGTATTTGCTCTCATTATTATTTTTCTTTGGCTGTACAAACAAAGCCTTTATTAGTTATCAAATTGTTTAAACTAATAAATTTAATGACTACAAGGATAACAAGACCATTCTTGTATATCAAGTGGACGTTAATATATTGATTGTTTTTCCGTTCTCGAATATAATGTACAATACAAATTGATGTTATAATACATTTCTTTATATAATAAAGATAGATTTTTATTGCTTTTTTTAAAAATCCTAAATCTTAACATTATAAAAAATAAATTTAGATTTCATAATGAACTACAAACATATTTGCTATATATATATATATATATATATATATATATATATATATATTAATACTAGTGGCAACGCAAAAATCATATTAAAATATATAATGGCCACACATATATTGTAGCAAAATTAAGACATTAGAGTATTATATAGAAAATTATGCTAGGACATCAAACACCACCTGTATTATATTCCAGTAACATAAGATATTATATAATAATCTTTCATGCAAAGTTGTGTTTGGATAAAAATTAACTTCAACTTCAGGAAATACTCACTGATCTAATTTTTTTTTTTTTTTTCTTTTGAGAGATGACATCATTAATAATGGTATCCATGACATCATCATTTACTCTATGAATTTCACATAATTTTAACCTCCTCTCGGAGTCTCGGACTGTGTATCACAGTTCTTCAAAACAAAATCCTCTCTATTCCGAGAGGCCTTGAAAATTGTTTTTGCTAACCCATTGTGTTTTGTACAAGAAAGCTGCAAATAAATTTCTTGTCCCTTTCCTTCCTATTCCTCCGCCCAATACACAGACCCAAGCAAACAAGAAAGTTTTTACATTCGACGCTCACTCACAGATCAACACACCGGAAATGCCTGTTTTTACTTAATGAGAGGCCCCGCCGAGGTTCACAAACCATGTCTCCGGTATTAACGCAACTCCTTTGTATACAGAAGCCCTTGCAAGTTACAACTTGGGTAACGTACACCATCAGAATCACTGTATCAGCAAAATGAAAAAAGAAAGAAAGAAAGAACAGAAATCCATTAGCAAATATTCAATATTATTACATAGAAAACTTGTTCACTATTGTAAGTTCTATGCTCAATTTTTCTGATTCATGTTTCAAACTCATCCTCGGGTTTTATGCTCCCAACTTTGTACTAGGCTTAGTCCACTATAAGTGAATCCATGAGATTTCTGTGTTCAAAGCCATTCTCCAAGTCCACGTCGTTTATTTCAAAGAAATTATTTTTCAACAACAAACATGCTAAATAAAATCCTTCAAACAAAATTGTGCCAATAAGAAAATACATGTACCCCAATAACATAAATACCACCATTTCTAAACAATATCAAAATAACAAAGGCAACGAAGACTGAATTACACAAATATAATGGTAGTTTTTGCACTTTGTCTAGCTCAGTAACCAATATATATCACGTCATCATCCAGCAAAAACATTAACTTATTACTAAGAAAGGGCCATTACCCCCCTTAATTGAGGGTGTCGGGAGGAATTGACCAGTATAAATATTTGTGCAAAGTGACACTGCTCCTACACTTGATCTACTTCCAAATGTTTACCTTGCACGGTTCAAAGAATACTTTATATTCGCACCTCTATATGCAACTGCAGGCACCAGATACTTTGGCCTTGAATGTACAACTAGGTAGTGGAGTATGCTGAGATAAAAATTACTTCAGTTGAAACTGCACACTTTCACATACATGGTGCATGGTGCATCACATATTGACCACCTTCAAACCATCATTCATATATTTTCTAATTTTCTTAAGAAAATAAGAAGTGTAGAAATGGAAACAAGACAGTCGCTCACACTTATAGGGAAGATGCCTCCTAATTGCTTAAATGTGTTTTAAAACTGTGAGCGCCAAGAGATTGCAAAGCAAACAATATCTGAATAGTGTGGTGCAAGTCATGAAATTAAATGAAAATTTTCCTTAAATCTTCAACATATGCATATATTTTACCAAAACCAAGAGAAAAAAAATGACAATCTAGCCACCTCATAAGACAGAAATGAAGTTTTAAGGACACACCATCATCAAAACTTCTAACCTCGAAGATCTATAATAACAACAAACAAAGCCGGTCGGTTAGATGAATCCTATAATTCTATTCCTCTCTATCTAAATCCATAGCCTCAGTCAAACCACGTGTTACAATATCCTTGCTTACTAACTCTAACCACAATAACCTTGTGATGAAGAACCGGGCCTGGCCCGAGAGCTTGAAGTGCCCCTACCCACTGCTGCATCACTTTGGTCTTCCCTTCCCCCGGCAATACCCACGATGTGGACTATGACATTTTTCCTAACTGGCACAGTTAGATTTCTGTACACATGTAGAACCCATCTAACCAATTCTCTCTCGTTCTCTCTCCAATTAGTGCTACTTTAACCATCTCACGAATGCATTCATTTCTAATTCTATTATTATAACTTTTCTAAGGCTTTACTGTGTATTTTGCCACAAAGAATAGATAACTAGATCTTGAACAACCTATACTTCCCAATTCACCAAACACTCCACATGTATTGTTGGGACAAACAAGACAAGACTGCTAATGAAACCAAGAGTCTCAAATAATAAATGTTCCAAAATGAGCCTAACACTGTACACGAAAAAAGCTACAAAAACCAACTTCCTGCAGAGATCTTTGTTGATATCATCCAATGCCTAAAACAAAATTCAGTTACCAAATGAGGAGTGATGATCACTCCGCCCAATTTGATGAAAAAGGCAACATCACTTCAAAAATATATATATTCAAAAACTTCAAGAAGCTTATCCTCTTGGGTGCAAACAATTTCCGCGCCGGGGGCGGGGA
>JAOTQH010085455.1:0-16542 GCA_025631255.1 Cornus kousa | reverse complement strand
ACACCAAAAGTCTGTGCTTTCCCTCCGCACAATAACCCCACGTCTCTATCAAGTTCATGTGATTAAGCCTCCCAATTATGCTTACTTCTGCTAGAAATTCTGCTTCTCCTTGGCTAGCTTCGCTGAGACACTTGATTGCTGCAACTCTATTGTCGGACAATATGCCTTTATATACAATGCCACTACCTCCTCTTCCGATTTCTAAACTAAAATTACGTGATGCCTTCTTAAGCTCATCATAGGCGAATCTTTTGAATCCGGTTGCATTGTTAAGGCAATGGAACCTTGACGGTTTCAATACAATACATACAAAACTAACAAGAAACCGATGATCTGAACTCCTCCGCATCCACAGGCGAACCAAAGCATGAACTTCACCATGCCATTTTTTTGGTTCTTCGTGTAAGTTCTGTTGAGCTGTGTTGTAACTTGGGGTGAGCAATCTAACTGGAATTCTTGAACGATCTTGTCATAGGAGGAAAGATTAGCTCTGGGCAATTTTATATACATAGGACTTTTAAAACCCAACGAGAGATATCCATTAAGCAATTGAGCCTTAATGTAACAGAGATAGTAACCTTCCTTGCTAAATTTGTATTGGATCCCTTGGCAATTGCAATGCTGCAAACACTTCTCCTCACACCACTCTAAGGTTTGGTTTGATTTGGGAAGTACCCAACATCATAGCCGTAGAATTCAACATGAGGAAATTCTATGAAAACAGCCTCATCATAATTGTTGCAAGAGAAATTGAAATCTGGTTCACAACCGTAAGACCAATTTGTGCAATTTTTCATCTTATGTCCCGGTAGGCAATTGCATCTCCTACCGGTTTCAGCAGAGTAAGTGCACAAACCGTTTGGTCCGCAAATACGATGAATGAAGCATGGGATAGGGTGGGCTTGCCAAGAAACAATCCAATCTATCCTCTTCTCATCTAGACTGTATAATCAATCGAAGGTTTCCATCAGCATCAATAGTCAATCTTCTCTTAGGCCCCTTGGCGAAATCCACAGACAAGAACTGCAAATCGTCGGATGACTTGAAATGACCATAGGAATCAAAGACTGAAGTTCTAGTGTTATTGTAAGCAGACCTTCCAATTTCCCATGACCATGGTCGCAGCCACGGGTTTGGCCAATAAACGCTGGATGTTTCAAGACCATCAAAATGAAGACGAAGATCGTGTTCATCATCGATATAGAACTTGTAGAAACCAGAAGAATAACTGTTTTGGCTTCTTGATGAAACTAGCATGGTATTTTTGGTGAATAGAGTATCTGTTGGTGAATAAAAGCTTTGACAAAGGATTTTCCCCTCCAAAGTATGAAGAACAAGACTACCAGTGTTATAAAGTTGCAGTTGCACCCAAGAAGCAGAGGTGGTTTCGGTGGCCCAAAGAGTGAGACGACCAGCATCAGCTAAGATAATATTACCAGTTTTTAGTAGGGAGAGCTTTGAGTCTCTTCCATTAACTGGTTGGTCTCAGTTCGCCATCCAAACAACGGTGTGACTCCAATCAGATAATGCTTGACTGAACCATATTGCAAAGCAAAAAGCATTCTCACCTACTGGATAAAAGCCCGCAAAGAATACACCATTTTCTGAAATCAAAACATCACCAAGTTTCTCCACAGAGATGGATGAGCCTTTCCTCATCCTGTAGAGTGTTGAAGATGAAAATGATATAGATAGGACCAAAGAAAGACACATGAATAAAAATGGAGCACTCATATTGGCTTTAGCTGCTTAGATCGGTTGTAAATGGATTATGAATAACCGTTGAAGGTGGATCTTAATATAAGTAGAAACATACACTTGTTTGAAAGAGAAGGCATCTCTATGACCATGCATCTATAAGAATGAAATTCAAAGAGTTTACCAAGATGTCTACGCCAACAGGAGGATTACTACGCCAAGCAGATGACAATTTAGTTGGTTACTAACAAGTAAGAAGGGTTTTTTATTTTCTTTTTTGCATGGAGAACTCATTTGGTGGACCAGCCTATTGATTACTCTCAAGAATCCTCTTTAGCTATCATTTATGATACTAGCAATGCATAACATTATCAAATGGGCAATAGCCCAGCTAGTACAAACCTACCTCCCCAAAGGGTAGGTCAGGGGTTCAAGTCTAGGTGGAGGCATGTGTGTGTGATATGCTATCGTATCACCTTCATGATATGCTTACTCTCAGCTTCAACCCTTCAATGTCGTTTTGGGGGGGAGAGTGGCGGGTGGTCTACTCATCCAGTCTCTATTACGGGAGGAGTTGGTGTGTGGAAATTCATTTGGAAGGGCTGGGATGTTTTCTCTTCCCATATTAGATTTAAGGCGTGTGACGGTAGATATGTTCAATTTTGGGAGGATTTATGGTGTGGTGATCAGCCGTTATCTTGCGCCTTTCCAAGTTTGTATAGCACCACCACCAACAGACATACCTACGTAGTTAACTGTTATCGGCTTGATAACAGTGGGATTACGTGGGACATGAGCTTTTGGCGTTCCTTTCAGGATTGGGAGATGGATGAGGTATGTGTTCTTCTGGATATGTTGTATCAACAGGAGGCAGTTGGTAGAGGTAGTGATGATATTAGGTGGATCCACTCTTCCCATGGTCGATTTGAAGTATGATCCTGTTTTGATGCCTAACCAACTTCGTTGGCATTGATTTTCCATCGAAGACCATATGGCATTTTACTGCTCCTCCTAGAGTGGCATTTTTTGTTTGGACTGTTGTATAGGGCTAGATCTTGACAATTGACAATTTGAGGAAGAGAGGCAACTGTATTGTTAATTAGTATTGCCTTTGCAAACTAGATAGTAAGTCAGTGGATCATATCCTCCTGCATTGTCCAGTGGCGTACAACTGTTGGAACCTTATATTTGGCTTATTCAGCATGTTTTAGGTGATGCATCGAAATTCTAAGGGTTTGATTAACGCATGGAGGGATGCCGTGTGAGAAGCAGTGTTCGCGACAACAGGAGGACAGTTCCGCATTGCGTCTGGGGGTGTATTTGGAAGGAGAGGAAGAGTAAAATGTTCGAAGGGAAGGAGTCATCCATGGTGACACTAAAACTTCATATTATTCGCTCTATATTTAGTTACGTGAAAAGGAGTTCTTGCTCCTGTTCTGACGACTTAGTTAATTTCTTGGATTATTTGGTTCCTTAGATCTTGGTTCCACTCTTGTTTATGGGATGCATTCCCCTTTTGAATGCTTCTTAAACAATAGTTATTTATCAAAAAAATTGCTAGGGAGTAGATGCATTATTGTAGATGAGATGTGCAATATAATGTATTGTAGATGAGATGGCTCAATGAAGGCATCTCTGACCATTTACTGTGCCTCTTTAGTAGACCAATAGATTCAACTAGAAATATGAGTGCCAGGTTCAAGGCGGCTCCAATCATATTGCCACCCATTTAATGTGCCTCTTTAGTAGACCAACAGATTCAACTAGAAATATGAGTGCCAGATTCAAGGCGGCTCCAATCATATTGCCACCCAAGGTCAATAAGTCCTGCCACCTTCTGGTCGGGCAAGAAACTTATTATGGATGTTTGAAAAAAAGGATTACAGAGGAGGATGCAAGATCCCAGTCGAGGAGACAATGTATGCTGAGTCTCAATCTTATTGAAGCCATGACGGAGTTCAAATAGGAAGGAGTAGAAAAGGAGAATTTCTTTGTCCGTCTCTATTCATATGGGTCCGTAGTTGCGGAGACGATGTGAGCTGAGTCTCAATCTGATTGAAGCCATGACGTAGTCTAACTAGGAAGGAGTAGAAAAGGAGAATTTATTTGTCCGTCTATATTCATACGGGTCCGTCTCTATTCATATGGATCCGTCTCTATTTATATGGGATTAAGATAAGGATTAGGATAATAATCACAAAGACGACTTCAGTAAAGTAGAATTCAACTAGTGATGTATCAAATATCGAGGGTCAAGTGTTATTGAGGAAATTGATTTGTTAACTTAAGCTCACTTATTACATAAGAAGAAAATAGTGGAAATTCCTGGATCTCTGCTTTTTTTGGATTAGGATGACCTAGAGATGATGATGAGTGTTTGGTCCCACTTCTTGTGTACCATGTGTTCTTTCAACATTGTCTAGGTGTTATCATGACTGACAAACGGATGCCAATGTGAAGGGCTTGATCGAATCACTATCATCTTTAAGTATATCCATAGCCTAGTGGTGTAATTTGGACCAAACCAACTTGGTTGTAAAGCAAGTGTTGGACATTTTATATGGATAAATTATACCAACTCCTCTGGAGGTTTGGTAATATTACAAAGATTTAAAAAAATTATACTGACATTCCTTCAATAGGACTAACTGTTGGTATGATATTACTAAAATTCCCTCATATAATATGATATTTGTTTAGTAATTGTTCTGCATTGAGTTTTTTCTGAGGTTGGGGTTGAGGGCGATTGGCAATCTGTTATGAAACTCCTAGATACAGAGGAAGCTTTGGTGACTATCATGGAAGATATCAAGGTGCTAAACAAAGCAACTCATTTCGTTAGTCAGGTGGCTCTTCACTCTTAGCTCAATGATCCTGGCCAGCAATCCATGCCTCCAGGATTAATTGATGCTCTGAGTGTTGATCGTCCTTCAGTTCTTTTTTCTTTACTTGTAAATAATAATTTAATTAAAAAAAAAATTTAACCAGATAATCTAATAGAAAATTATTAGTATTTTTTGACAATATACACACAGAGGACACAGAGTAGGGACTTATATTCCTTGCTAATTTATTGTCCTTTTTCATTTTTTTTTTCATTTTTTTTACAAGTAGGGGCTTGGTACCGCTAGGCCACAGGCCTGTTGGTGTCCTTTTTCATTTCTCTAGCATTGAGATCATAAAAAATGGGCAAAAATCTTATTCTAGAAAAGGCAACAGCTGAAAGTATTAATGTCTCAATTTTCACTGTAAAACAATGTCATGGGGGTTTTGTCATTTAATAAGAGAATGGCAAGGTCATAAAATAATAAAAAGCTAAGAGAAACATGAACAGGTTCGCAACTGTAAGATATTTTGGTGCAGAACAAAATCATCTAAGAACACATGACCACAAATTACAGGTGAAGCAAAAGACAAGCAAACTGAATACAAAGAAGATGGGGTGGTAAGAAAAGTTGCTACCACAAAAAAGATAAGATTCTGGAAACCAATATATTAAAAGATTAACATACTCAAAAATTATAAATTGCCATATATATAATCCAAGGACTGACTTTTAAAAGTCATCATATTCATGGTCCAGAAGTACCTCCACTACTTTACTCATGGTGGGTCTCGCATCTCTGCCTTCCTGTTCTGCACATTGCAGAGCCACTCTAACCAGAAGCTCCATCTTACCCTTGTCATATTCACCAGCCATGTTACAGTCTACAATTTCTTCAATCCATGATGCATTTTCTGCAGCTCCATCCATCTTCTCCCGCACCCATGTGACCAACCTTCTCTGCTCCATTACCCCATTATCATCCATGGTGTCGACACCGAAAGGGCTCCTTCCAGTTATCATCTCCAACATGACAATCCCGTAGCTATAAACATCAACTTTGGAAGTGATGGGCATATTAAAAACCCATTCAGGAGCCATGTAACCTCTAGTACCTCTTATCCCAGAGAAGCTTGAATTATCAATGCCACATCTATTCAAGAGTTTAGACAGGCCAAAATCTGCAAGTTTTGGATGGTAATTAGAGTCTAATAGTATATTCTGAGGCTTTACATCACAGTGTAAAACCCACTCCAAGCACTCTTCATGTAAATAAGCTAGACCCTTGGCAGTACCCAAGGCGATTTCAAACCTCTTTTTCCAATCAAGACTATTGGAAGTTAGGTTTTCTGCTAAAGATCCATGCTCCATGTATTCATACACCAAAAGTCTGTGCTTTCCCTCCGCACAATAACCCCACGTCTCTATCAAGTTCATGTGATTAAGCCTCCCAATTGTGCTTACTTCTGCTAGAAATTCTGCTTCTCCTTGGCTAGCTTCACTGAGACGCTTGATTGCTGCAACTCTATTGTCAGATAATATGCCTTTATATACAACACCACTATCTCCTCTCCCGATTTCTACACTGAAATTACGTGCTGCCTTCTTAAGCTCAGCATAGGTGAATCTTTTGAATCCGGTTGCGATTTGAAGGTAACCTTTCTCAGCTGCACCAGAGCCTTGACGGTTTCTAAACAATACATATTGAACAAACAAGAAACCGATTATCTCAACTCCTCCACATCCACAAGCGAACCAAAGCATGAGCTTCACCGTGCCGTTTTCTTGCTTCTTCTTGTAAGTTCTGTCGAGGGGTGCTGTAACTTGGTGCGAGCAATCTAACCAGAATTTTTGAATGGGCTTATCAAAGGAGGAGATATTAGATTTTGGCAATTTTATGTACATGGATTCTCCAAGTTGCTTCGAGCGATACCCATTGAGCAACATAGTCTTGGGGTAACAACGATAGTAACCATAACCATTTGACTTGTAAAATGAGTATTGATATCCTTTGCAATTGCAATCCTGCAAACACTTCTCTTCACACCACTGTAAGGTTTGATTTGGGAAGTACCCAATATCATAGCCATAGAAAGCAGCATTAGGAAGTTTGATGAAAACAGCCTCATCATTGTTGCACAAGAGATTGAAATCTTGTTCACAACCATAAGACCAATCTGCGTGATCTTTCATCTTGTATCCTACTAAGCAATTGCATCTCCTACCGCTTTCAGCAGCATAAGTGCACAGACTGTAGGGTCCACAAATGCCATGAATGCTGCATGGGTTGGATATGGCTTGCCATGAAACAGCCCAAGCTCTCAACTTCTCCTCTAGACTATACAATCTAATATTGCCATCAGTATCAACTGTCAATCTTCTTTGAGGCCCTGAGCCCAAATCTGCAGCCAAGAAGAACAAATCATCAGATGAGTTGAAATGGCCAGACAAATCAAATACTGCAGTTCTACTATTATTGTAGGTGGACCTTCCGGATTCCCATGGTCGCAGCCACGAGACAGGCCAATAAATGCTGGATGTTTCAAGACCATCAAAGCGAAGACGAAGAACGTTATCATCATCAAAATAGAGCTTGTAGAAACCAGAAGAATAATTGCTTTGGCTTCTTGATGAAACTAGTATTGTGTTTCTGGTGAATAGTTGTTGAGGAAGAAGAGTATCTGTTGGTGAATCAAAGCTTTCCCAAAGAATTTTACCCTCCAAAGTATGGAGAACAAGATTACCGGTGTCATAAAGTTCTAATTGCACCGAAGAAGCTGATGTAGTGTCGGTGGTCCAAACAGTGAGACGATCAGCATCTGTCAAGATAATATTACCGGTTTTTAGCAAGGAGAGCTTTGACCTTTTTCCATTAAGTGGTCGGTCTCGGTTGGCCATCCAAACCACTGTGTGACTTCCATCATCCAACGATTGACTAAACCATATTGCGAAGCAATATGTGTTATTGCCCACTGGATAAAACCCCGAGGAGAACACACCGTTCACTGAAATTAAAACGTGGCTTGGTTTCTCCACAGAGAGTGATGAGCCTTTGCTTATTCTGAGAAGTGCTGAAGATGAAAATGGTGAAGATAGGACCAAAGAAATAACAATGAATAAAAATGGAGCACACATAATGGCTTCAGCGACTTAGAGTTATATATATTCTTAGAAAACTGTTGAAGGTGAATTTATACATAACCATATTTATATGCAAAAGCAGACCTCTATTTATTGAGCATGTGATCGAGGAAGAAGAGTTTACCTTCCCAGAGGTCCATGTAATGTGTACTCTGCAGACCAATTATTTTGGGGGACCTACATTCCATTGATTTCTCTTCAGGAGCATCTAATGCTAACTTACAAAGTCAGATAAGCAGTTAATGATATATGCATTATTTCCGCAAGTTAATATGCATTATTTCAGCAACTGCATTTTATGTGACAGTACATTGATGGTGTCAAAGAGACGACTTAAATATTTTTGAATAGTCAGAGATACGACTGAAAGCATCCTTTTATTTATTTAATTGAACTATGCATTGCCATATACATGATCCATGGACTTGACTTTTAAAAGTCATCACTTTCATGACCCAAAAGTGCCTCCACTACCTTACTCATGGTGGGTCTTGCATCTCTGTCTTCCTGATCTGCACATTGCAGAGCCACTTTAACCAGAAGCTCTATCTGATCCTTATCATATTCACCATCCATGCTACAGTCTATAATTTCTTCAATCCACGGTGCATTTCCTGTAGCTCCATGCATCTTCTCCCTCACCCATGTGACCAACCTTCTCTGCTCCATTACCCCATTATCATCCATGGGGTGGACACCGGCAGGGCTCCTTCCGGTTATCATCTCCAACATGACGATCCCGTAGCTATAAACATCAACTTTGGAGGTGATTGGCAAATTAAAAACCCATTCAGGAGCCATGTAACCTCTAGTACCTCTAATCCTAGAAAAGTTTGAATTATCAATGCCACCTCTATTCAAGAGTTTAGACAGGCCAAAATCTGCAACTTTTGGTTGGTAATTAGAGCCTAATAGTATGTTCTGAGGCTTTACATCACAGTGTAAAACCCACTCCAAGCACTCTTCATGTAAATAAGCTAGACCCTTCGCAGTACCCAACGCGATTTCAAACCTCTTCTTCCAATCAAGACTATTGGAAGTTAGGTTTTCTGCTAAAGATCCATGTTCCATGTACTCATAAACCAAAAGCCTGTGTTTGCCTTCCGCACAATAACCCCACGTCTCTATCAAGTTCATATGATTAAGCCTCCCAATTGTGCTTACTTCTGCTAGAAATTCCGCTTCTCCTTGGTTAGCTTCGCTGAGACGCTTGATTGCTGCAACTCTATTGTCGGACAATATGCCTTTATATACAACACCACTACCTCCTCTCCCGATTTCTACACTGAAATTAAGGGATGCCTTCTTAAGCTCAGCATAGGTGAATCTTTTGAATCCTATTATGATGTGAAGGTAACCCTTTTCAATTGCACTTGAGCCTTCACTGTTTCTATACAACACATAGAGAACAAACAAGAAACCAATTATCTCAACTCCTCCACATCCACAGGCAAACCAAAGCATGAACTTTACCGTGACATTTTCTTGCTGCTTCTTGTAAGTTCTGTTTAGCTGTGTTGTAACTTGGCGCGAGCAATCTAACTGGAATTCTTGAACGGTCTTGTCATTGGAGAAAAGATTAGCTCTGGGAAATTTTATATACATTGGATTTTTAAAACCCAGCGAGAGCTGGCCATTAAGCAATTGAGCCTTGGTGTAACAGAGATAGTAACCTCTATTTGGGAAGCCATCGAATTTGTATTGGATCCCTTTGCAATTGCAATCCTGCAAACACCTCTCCTCACACCATTCTAAGGTTTGATTTGGGAAGAACCCAATATCATAGCCATAGAATTCAACATGAGGAAATTTGATGAAAACAGCATCATCATTTTTGCAAGAGAAATTGAAATCTGGTTCACAACCATAAGACCAATCTGTATGGTTTTTCATCTTATGCCCTGGTAGGCATTTGCATCTCCTACCAGTTTCAGCAGAATAAGTGCACAAACTGTTTGCTCCGCAAACACCATGAACGATGCATGGGTTAGAGATGGCTTGCCATGACACAATCCAAGCTCTCCTCCTCTCATCTAGCCTGTATAATCGAATGTTTCCATCAGCATCAATGGTCAATCTTCTCTTAGACCCCACGCCCAAATCCACAGATGAAAACTGCAAATTATCGGATGAATTGAAATGGCCATAGGAATCAAGTACTGCAGTTCTACTGTTATTGTAGGCAGACCTTCCAGTTTCCCATGGTCGCAGCCATGGTTTTGGCCAATAAACACTGGATGTTTCAAGACCATCAAAGCTAAGACGAAGAATGTTATCATCATCGAAGTAGAGCTTGTAGAAACCAGAAGAATAACTGTTTTGGCTTTTTGATGAAACAAGTATGGTATCTTTGGTAAGTAGTTGTTGAGGAAGGAGAGTATCTGTTGGTGAATCAAAGCTTTGCCAAAGAATTTTACCCTCCAAAGTATGAAGAACAAGGTTACCAGTGTTATAAAGTTGCAATTGCACCCAAGAAGCAGAGGTGGTGTCAGTGGCCCAAAGAGTGAGACGACCAGCATCTTCTAAGATAAGATTACCAGTTTTTAGTAGAGAGAGCTTTGAGAGTCTTCCATTAACTGGTTGGTCACGGTTCGCCATCCAAACCAGAGTGTGACTCCCATCATATAATGCTCGACTGTACCATATTCCGAAGCAATAAGAATTATTGCCTATGGGATAAAAGCCCGCAGAGAATACATGGTTTGCTGAAATCAAAACATCGCCGGATTTCTCCACAGAGAGAGATGAGCCTTTCCTCATCCTATAGAGTGTAGAAGATGAAAATGAAAAAGATAGGACCAAAGAAAGACAAATGAATAAAAATGGAGCACTCATACTGGCTTTAGCTGCTTATAGTTGTAAAGGGATTATGAATGACCATTGAAGGTGGATCTTAATATATGTAGAAACATAATTGTTTGAAAGAGAAGGGATATCTATGACCATGCATCTTTGATAATGAGATTCAGAGATTTTACCAGGTCTGCGCCCACCAGGGGGATTTCCATGCCAAGCACATGACAAGTTAATTACTAACAAGTTAGAAGGGCATTTAATTTGGAGAACCCATTTGGTGGACCAGCCTATTGATTACTCTCATGAGCCCTCTTCATCTATCATTTATGATACCAATAGTGGACAAATTGAGGACATAGCTGTCGTAAGATCACTCTCATATTCAATAGATAGCACCTTAATGATATGCTTACTCTCAGCTTAAACCCTTTAATGCCAAGTGGTTGATGCATTATTGGAGGTGATTCATGCATTATTGCAGCAACAGCTTGTATAAAAATGGCACAATGAAGGCGTCTCTAATCATTCAATGTGCCCCTTTAATAGACTAATAGATTCAACTAGAATATGAGTGACTGATTCATGGTGGCTCCAACCATATTGCCTTTCAAAGTCAATAAATCCAGCCACCGTCTGGTCAGGCAAGAAACGAATTATGGATGTTTGAACAAATGGATTACTGACCTCAGGTTCATTCATCTTGGACAACTTTATGTACCCTTGTCTTTACCTTAAGAAACACTTCAGATTCCTCCAATCTATTCTAAGACTGAAGAATTATGCTGTTGAGTCACTTCTACCCAATAATTTCTGGTTCTGCCTACTTAAATCCCTAAGGCCAACCATTGTAGTGTGTAATGTATATTTTTCAGCAACTCTTTCAATATATACCTTTGTAGAAGAATAAAATAAAATAAAATTTTCCCAACTATTTCAATATATACATCTGTAACAAATAAAAAAATAAAAATAAAAATAAAAAATTCCCAACTCTTTCAATATATACCTCTGTAAAAGAATAAATTAAAATACAAATAAATAAAATAAAAGAAACTTAGCAAACTGTTGACTAAAGCTTTAACAAAAAGAAACATAGTATTTGAAACAGACAGAATAAATTGAAGAAATGAAAAAACATGTTTGATGAGCCAGCCTCTGTGCTTTAGACAAAACATCTTTTCTTTTTCTGATTTATTATTATTATTTTTTTTTTTTGGGACCAAAATCCACTAATAAACCCGATTACTTTCCAGGTTTATCAACAAAACAACACTTAAAAATGTCCATCACAGCTTTTCCCCAAAGGATCATGTTATTGTTATGCAAAATTATCAAAATTGTCCAGAGTTTGAAAAACAACCATCTAGGGTCCATCTTAGACTCCAAAGTGAAGGGTATAGATTAATTTCTCCTAGTGGTAAACCGACAATCTCCATTTAAAAAGCAAACCAGTCATCTAAGGGCTACCAAACTGGATTTGCGTAATAACTTCAAATAGTTGAGGCAAGGATACATGGAGTGAAATTTTAATACGGACTCGATTCTTGATATATTGATTACTGAAAATAATCACTTTTGCTACTTAGGGTCGATAATACAAAAGGATAGTGATATAATTAGTAGAATTGGATTCGGATGGACAAAATAGAGACAAGTTAGTGGCATCTTTTGTGATTTAAAAAAAATTAATAAATAAAAAAATAACACATGAGAAAAGAAAAAATTTATAGGACCGTTATTAGACCAACTATGCTATATGAAGCGGAATTTTGGGCTTTATAAAAGAAACAAGAACAACTCATTGAAATTTTGGGCTTTGAAAACGAAACAAGAACAACTCATTGATGTTGCAAAAATGAGAATGCTGGCATGGATGGTTGGAGAAGAGAAAAATTAGGATTTGCTTGATTTGGTTCAGTTTTCTATTTTCTGAGAACTAAAAACTAAAAAATTGGTTGACGGTTTCTGAGAACAGCTTTCTGAAAATTCTTTAAAAAGCCATCTTTTCGGAGGAAAGAAATGGTCTTCTAAAAAAAAATAAAAAATAAAAAATAAAAAAATTCTATTTTCTGAATTCTCCAGAAATGACAAACCAAACACGTCCTTAGTTTCTTTAGGAGGTAGTAAGAGTCGGAGGGGAAAAAAGATGTCGATTCAAGCTCTCCTCTCTCACAGCTTAATTTTCACTTTGTATTTTTTCAGTAATAGTATAGACAACAATTAAGCTCAGCTGGATCAATAGCTCACTACCCTCTAACAATTGACCAACAACGAAATTAAGGAAGTGATCAAACAAGAGGCATAAAAATCAAAGAATATGTTAAATCAATGGAAATAAAATAATACCCAAATATTAATTGCGCAATGTACCTCCAAATTTCTCAAACCAAAACAACAGCGGTGAATCGTCCTCTTCGTCATCGACCTCATCGCCGTACCCAATATCCAGGTTCACTCCCATACCCTGACTCATTCCCCTGATAATCAAAATCCATTAATTGAATATTACATCTAGCATGAAAGAGATATTTTTATTGGATATTAGCGCGCGCACTGACGGGTTCGGTACGGTTTCTGACCAAGTCGAACCGAATTGTTCCCAATGATTTTTACAAAATTAGAATCAGAATCGGGTTGGACATGGAGGGCCTCAATGCATTGAGGTGCACGTTACTTTGCCTATACTTGGCCACATCCTTATTTGTTTAAACATTGATATCGTGTTTAGACGCGATAATTATACAAAATACCTTACTCCCAAACCATCACATTCATCCTCAAAACAAGTAACTAATTTGTCAAAAGGCCTTGGCCTGGCATAACTTCCTCATCTTCAAAGAAGAAGGGAAGTGTTCGAATTCGGATGTGAACAAAAAAGTATGCATCTGTTTGCTTTACTATCAAAAAAATAGTATCAAATTTCAGACAAAAAAAATCCCTCAACTAGTCAACATGTAACTATTTCACGTCATCAGAGAAATATACTACCTTTATTATCAAAAGATAATATTAATATAATACTGAATAACTAATGTCACACATAAATTTAGTCTAAAAAATTAAAAATACCGATCGAATAACTAATGTCACATATAAATTTAACCTAAAAAATTAGAAATACCGATCGACGCCTAAGAGGACTAAACGTTGATTGAAAGCCCTCAATTGGTTGACGTGTAACCATTTAAAGTCACATAGTGCTAAATAACTAATGTCAAAAAATTAGAGATATCAGTCAACGCCTAAGGACTAGACGTCGATCACCTCCAACCGGTCGACATGTCACGTGTAGCCACTTCACGTCGATCGAGTTCTGTATACAAAAGAAAAATAAATAAATAAATAAATAAAATAAAAAATAATAAAAAAGAAGAAGAAGAAGGCTAAGACTCTTTTCATTATTTCGCTAAACGTCGAATATTTGATTGATACGCAACATTAGTTATTTAGGTAAATTTCCTCTTTTTAGGGTGAATATAGTAGCAAATAAGTCCACATTTTTCACTTTTGTAATTACTGTATTCAACCAAACGCGATCTCAAGTCGTAAGAAGCAAAGACCCACGTGGCCAAATGTCAAGTAAAACAAACATCAGGAAAATTCATGCCAACTGCACATCAGAGGATTTGCTCCCTTAGACATGCAGTAAACCGAACATAAAAGATGCGTTGAGTTTGGTCATATGATTCCCCTTAAAAAATAATAATAATAAATACAATTGTTTACTTTTTCAAGAAAAAGAAATAGTACCTTATTGGAACACACTGTCATTTTTCAGTGATTGTCTCAAAAAAATTAATGAATGAATCATGAAACAATAAATATTCAGATTATATAAGCAGTCCAGTAAGAGAATAGAAAAAAAAAATGAATGCAAATTCCTAAAAACTAATTGCCTCAAAGTCTCAAATAGAATATATGCCAATTGGTACAAATAACAAACATGGCACATTTTAGGCTTACTGAGACTTAACCTCGTAACCATTTACATTGAGAAATAGAAGAAATGTCATTGAGTTACTATATTTAGCAGCGTTGCAAATTTCTTAAAATGTCAAATTAGTTGAAGATTAATGGTGAATATATTATATATATATATATATATTTAATTAAGTTAAATATAATTTTAATTGATTTTTCTATCTCATTTTTGAGGATAATTGTGAATGTATTTTATAAAAATATTATCAATTTAAAATTGAGTTAAATATTAATTTAATTAAATTATTTTTATCTTGTTATTGTTTTCTAGGTGGTTATTGATATGCTCAACCAATAAAAATAAACTATATGAGTTTGTTGAGGGCAATATTTACAAGACAGACAGACTAATTTGAATATATGGGACATTATCATTTGCTAGGCATCCCAACAAACCTGTAAAAAAACTGAAAGACATGTTCAGTTTAAAGAGTGAGCCTGAGTTTAAGGGTTGAATAGTTTGAAATACAAAAAATGTAATGTTTGAATTATATTAGCAGGAATGAAACAATATAAAAATCACAACTCGGTCCAAGTTCTAATCCTTCTTACCTTGAAAATAAAAATAAAAATTTCTGAGCTAGCACTATGGCCCGTTCTGAGCCTGCAGCCTGGACCGTTCCGAGCCCACAATTTGCTATCCAAAAGCCCAAGGACTGAGCTTGGGTTTCGTAAAATTTCTTTAGACTCTGTCAAGCCCAGCCTGTTGTATAGTCAAAGACTAACAGACTGGTCCTGGGTTTCCAAAAATGCGGATTGAGCTGTTTCGGCCCGACCCGTTATGCACCTGATGAGCTTTTTGCCACTCTTACATGCAAAGCTTTATACTTGGGCAATGGAGGATATTAGCAGCTATCAAAAACTTCATATATATATATATATATTTAAATTAATGCCATCAATAAAACCACTCCTCCAATTACCCGTTACATTGACATTGCTTTTAAGGCAATAAACACTAGAAAATCCATGTGGTGGTGACAAAGTCCCATAAAGGAATTCTACATTGCAATTAGGTAAATGTGAATGCACAATATGTTAGAATTATTAAGAAATACATTACTAATTTGTCCATTAAGATTGAACTTTGATGTAAAAAAAGGTCATAAATTTTAGAAGTGGTATGAATTATTATTATAAATTTTGTCAATTATAGGGATGTCATGGATTGTATACACCGGTATGAGATAGTGACATATTAGGGATGGTTTAGATCTTAGATTGATCCATTACAAGTAAGAAAATTTAAAACATTAGTATTAGGTGACCACTTGCATGTTTTTTTCCAAGTACAGAAAATATTCAGTCTAGTTCCTTCGGTACTAAGTTTGGCTAAATCTTAAAATTGGCCCAAAAATTGATTCTCCATATTATATAAATAATCTCTTCAAATCATTTCTCTTTCAATAGTTGATGGGTAGTACAAAGTGAGGTATTTCGTTACGCAATTTCCTTATTAGAGAGTATGTATAGTTTGGGACCTTATTAATAACATTAGCTAATAAATAACTATTGGTCTTCCCATCAAAGATTCTTATTATACGTTTCGTATATAAAAATAGAATGGAATGCAAGTGAGAATAGAATTATTATTCTCATTCTATTCTTTGGCTACAAATATGAAATGGTACATATAGAAACAGAAGAATAGTAGTCATTCTAATATTTGGTGAGACCAATTTAAAACCTAGAATGGAATTCATTTTAAATTCAAATTTTCAAAACAACCATCTTAGTAACAAATAAATTAAATTAACAAAATAACATGTTTTTTTTATTTTATTTTTTAAAGAAATGGTGAAGGCAATGAATGGTACGGGTGATGGTGGTGGAAGTGAGAGGTGACAATGATGTAGTTGGTGGTGTTTAGGGCTGCAACTTGGGCGGGCCTAACCCGAATTTACCCGAGCCCAGCCCGCATTTTTATGGGCTTGGACAGTGATTTTTTGTTGTGGGCCTAGCCTGGGCTGAGTTTATTGAGCCCGAATTCAATTTGGGCCGGGCTCGGGTAGATATGTTGAAGCCCGAAGCCCAACCCGAACCCGCCCAAAATGCTATAGCCCATTGTAATTTCTTGCTATTGTTATTTCCAGATCCAGATC
>JAOTQH010085347.1:0-16547 GCA_025631255.1 Cornus kousa | reverse complement strand
CCACACATAATCGAAAATTTGACCCACCTCCACACACTCAGCCTCCGCTTCAACGGCCTCTCCAACCTACTCCCAAATGACCTCGCTTCCATTTTCGGCCTAATAGCAAAACCTCCTCTCTCCCTAAGGATGTTAAGGACCACTTCGAAGGAGCCAAACGAGCAATTTTGACGCCGATTGACGATATTGCCGATGGAGGATAATTGTTGATCTAAAATTGAGAATTTTGACCAAGTCATGAAATGTGATTAGTCTTTGCGCCTGAAAATCTATTCTACTTCATGCTCTTGGCACGATAGCAGCGATGACGACTCTAAAATTTTGTGATACAAGCCTTCAATTGAAGACCAAATGGGGAAGAGCTAGGTTTTAAGAAGCTTGGTTGGGTAGGTTTTAAGACCAGATGATGGCCCTGAAATTTTGTGATACAAGCTTTCAATTGGCCGCTACTGGTTGTGGGTTGGGGGCGCTATAATCGCCGAATGTAATGGAGATGAAAAAAAGAAAAAAAATAAAAATAAAATGTGTTAGTTTGAATATATATATATATGGGCAAATTTCACAAAACAACTGAGTTTGGTGATTACTTAAATGTCACTAAGGTTCTTTTTGTAATTTGTAAAATACTAATTTTTGCTTTTTAAAATAAATTGGTATATTAGAAGGTTAATTTCGTCATTTAACTATAGAATTGGGAGCAATGTGATCAATTTTCATAGTGTTGGGAGTTTTCTAAAGTAGATTGGGGGTATTTGATCAAAAACTGATGGCATTGGGATTTCACGAAATTTGCCCTAGAATATATTGAAGAACGTGAAGAAGAACCTAATAGTGTCTCCATTTGTGAGTGCGCGACAACGAAGGGTGAGTTTAGTCCAGACTAGAGATAGTTTGTCGCTCATTCGAGTGGATTTAGTTGTAAGCTTTACTTAGTGCCCCACACGTGCCACTCAGCCAGTCCTTTCTTCTTCTTCTTCTTTTTCTTCTTCTTCTTCTTCTTCTTCTTCTTCTTTTCTTTCTTTTTTGCATTTTTTTTCATGCCCTGGACTTCTGTTTGGAAAAGAAGAAAGTTAAATGGAAGGAAGAGGAAAATGGATGTCGGAGAACATTTTTAAAGAAAATATTGCGTGGTTTTATCTTTTTATTCTGTTTGATGAAAGAGAGGGGAAGAAGATAATTAGTGTGTTTGTTAAGAGAGAAAAGAAGAGAAAATAATACTTATTTGAACTAATCTCACTTGTCTACTCTCTTCTATTATCCTTTATCTCCTTGTGCTCCCGATTATAATTCAAAAGCTTTAATATGGTGCTACCAAATATACCCTTATGCACGCATGAACAACTGACCCATTATGTTTTTGGAACCGTTTATACACTTATGTTGTGTTTGGGAGCATCAAAGTGACGGTTTGAATTTAAAATTGAAAGAAATTTAATTAAAACTTTAAATTTAATTTTCTCCTATCCAAAATTCAAAATACCGATTTGATACTTCCAAACATAAAATTTGAGTTTTTAACAGCTTAATTTATATTCTTGTATACTTTGAAATACAATAGTATGTATACAAACATATATCAAACCACCACAAAACTCTTCTGGAATGAAATATTGGGCTATGAGGTTTTGTAAGAAATGCACTGCGTGTGTAAAGGCTTGGGCTTTCTCAGTCCATTGACTGACTACTGCACTGATATCCTGTTCGGCTTGACCTCATCTTGTGGGCCAAATAAGTGCTCCAAACAACAATTTATTTTGAGATTTACAAATTACTCCAAATAATACAATTTTTTTTTCTTTAAAATAAGGGTTGAGCGAAAAGACACCTCGATATGCATATTGGGTGCAGAAACCTCCATAGCACAATAAGTTAGCACTTTCTGTAGATTTTAGAGTATCAGCTTTTGATTTTCTGTATTTATTAATATAACTTCTAATCTTTATTGCCTTGTAAAAAAAATAAAAATATATAAATGCATACTAAGTATGCATATAATCCCCTTTATGTTTTAAAAAATCATTAACATTTAATTTTGGAACAAACAAGAACCTGAATGTTGAAAAAACTAAAGTGTCCCTCTATAATTAAATAAAAAATTTAGTAAAAAAAACTAATGAAATGTGAAATAACTAAATTATCCCTCTTATATATATATATATATTATATAAGTTGCGGGCAGAAAATATCCTTCTGGTATGCATATAAAGTATATAACCAACTCCCTATATGTTCTAAACTTCTTTAACATTCGATTTTGGTGTGAATAAGGACCTGAACACTTAAAAGACTAAAGTATCTACAACTAAAAAAATGTAACAAGTGTGTGTATATATATATAAGGACATTATCACAAGGGTATTTTTTAAATTTTATATCTTAAAAATGTCATGTGCAATGCACATTAATTTTTTTTTTTTTCTTTTTAAGGAAGAATGACATCATGCCCTTCTTTATCATATTTTATACTCAAAATAAAGTATATGAGTGTTATTTGCCAAAAATGTAAACATTAGATGTGTTTTTCTAGATTATAAGAAGAGGTAAGGGTGTTTCCTAAAATTTATATCTTAACAATGACTTCAACCCTCTTTTTTGCTCATTTTTTTTAGACTTAACAAGCTATAGACTCAAAATAAATGATTGTGATGTTATTTATCCAAAATTAAAACATTAAAGACATTTTTCTCACTTTGCCCTTAAAACAATACAACAAATAAGACACCCACTCACTCACTTTTGTCATACTTAAATTATGAACCTTCGCCTTTATCCAGTGCAAACACGTCTATTACCTTATCTTCCTCATGAGCGGAGCCAATGAAGGGCTAAACTGGGCTATAGCCCAGGTCCAAAAATAAAATAAAAAATAGTACTACTGTATATCCGTTCACAACCCGATCCATATGCAATACTACTCTTTCTCTTAACTCGAACTATATACAATACTACTCTTCCTCTTAGCCCAATTCATTTTGCAATCCTGGCTCCATCCGACTTCCTTGATTTCTTTTTTATAAGAATCATATTCAAAATTCCATTTTTTGATAAGGTTACACAGGAAACATCAAATTATCTCAAATTTATACTATCATTTACAACAAAAGAGTAGTTTTGAGATTTTAGTATACGCTTTCCACTTCTCACTAAATGCACTTTAGTAAATGACGTTCTTTATCCTAACTTCGTAAATAAGAAAATAAAAAAAATATGAAATTAGAGACACTTTTGTTATTTTATTAAAAAAACGGAGCTCATATATATAAACATAGAGTGTCAATATGGTTTCCTAGAATTATGTACAAAAGTTGAAATATTTGAATGCATTCATGAATAGAAAAGAAAAAGATGAAGAATACATTCATATATTCAATGCAGTTAGATTAATACTTAATAGAATTATATACAAAAGTTAAAACATTTGAATACATTAATATATATTCAATGCAGTTAATATACTATATAATTAATACCACCCAATTTCACCCCTACTTTTGCGCATTATTATATGTATACATAAATATTATATATATATTATATTTGTATTACATGCACAAGTGATAAAGTGAGCATTGCCACATATGTAATGAGGTTCATTTTATACTGTTATATCATGATTGATTGGATTGTCACTATCGAATCATAACCGGCCATGTGCACTGCTGGTCGTTATTGTAATAATATAATCACTTTCTCTCGAGTGATTGAACAAAATGAAGAACCTGATAAAATTTATGAGATTTTGTGGGACCTACCTTTTTAGGTGGAAGACGAAACCACCAGCAAAACATGGATTCGTTCTTATCATAGGTTCCTTCTCATCCAAATTGTGTGATATAATGGAGCTAGACCACATAACCAGCAATGAATTGAGGAGAGAGGAGAGTTTTGATTGTTAGTATCCAATCAAATTGGACTTTTGTTGAACTCGAGCAAGCCAATTTTAAGCCATTTCCGAGTTCCATCTCAATGTCACCATGGGTTGTTTCGCGCGCGCACACCAAAAAAAAAAAAAAAAAAAACTCTTTATTTGTAAGATTCCTTGTACGGTTGTACCCGATTACTATTTTCAAATTCAATCCAAACTTGAACAAATTTGTACTAACTGAGCTGGTGCTCATTTGGTTCCAGACACACTTAATGTTTGCACCCGATTACTATTTTTAAATGTTTGCACCCGATTACTATTTTTAAGATTAATCCAGACTCAAATTCCTGATCTTTCATTTGAAGAGGACAAATTTGTACTAATTGGGCTAGTGCCCATTTGGTTCCAGACACACTCAAGGAAGGCATATCATGTACATGCATACATAATAATCAAATCAAGATATACTAGTTTTATTCTCTATACCTGATTACTAACTCCAGGATCAATCTGAACATACTTAATGAACACATATAATGAGAGTAGATCATGTATATGTAGACGTGATATCAGACTCCATCAAATTTTATTTAGTTTTATTGATGTTGTTTTAGAGGGGAGTAAACGAAATATAAATCTAATTTTGAGTACAACTTACACAAAATATCACTCGAAATCAATTTTTATTAAGTTTCATTAATGTTGTTTCAGAGGGGAGCGAACGAAATATAAATCTAATTTTGAATATAACTTACACAAAATACTAATTCTAAAACTATTTCGTATGTTATCACTTCATGTTAATCAAATATAATTTATCATAGATTAGGTGATTGTGGTACTTTTGAAGAGCACAAATTCTTTTGAAAAAGATTGTGGAACAACCTATCCTGTAATGATTAACATGTGTTCTTGCCAAGGAAAACAAAAAAAAAATTGGAATGATTAACATGCGACTCCCAACTGTGGATAGCATAATTTAATGGATGAAATTCCCCTCTTAACCTGTGAATAAAATAAAAAATTTGTGTCAACAATACTCTTGATTAAGTCGATTCTTCTTCAGTACTATAAATTCCTACTTACTTGTTATTCGCATAGTGTGGCCGAGGTAGGTAACTGGAGATTTATCCGTAACTACGAGTCCAAAGGGAGGGTAGTTGCGAGGGTTCTCACGTCATAAAAATAAATAATAAAAATAAAAAACCTCTTGGTCAAGCAAGTTATGGGGGTAAATTGGACATTTTATGCAGTTGTTCCTGGGTTGGAATTTCCTGACAGGTGGTGTAAGTTACTTCCACCACACACACACGTAAACGGCTGGTCGTATGAATATCCACGTAAACACTACAACTGGGCCCCACAATCCCAGCCACCACAGTCTGACGTGGCACGCACTTTTGGGCTAGTCCCCTTCATTTGCAGTCAAAAACCACATAAATCCATAAGCATGTACATTCTTGACAAAAAAGTCCTTATAGTCAAATGTGACAAAGTAGACCCGCCCAATCATGTACAACAGTAGAAGCACAAAAATTCCTCTGAATATCCTGGATTCGAGCACAGAGGATAACAGCTCATCCTCTCCTACAAAACATAATTTGTTTTAAGTAATTTGTTGCTGTTACATTATTGATGAGAGGGGCATAGAACAATCACACGGCTTCCAACGTACAAGAAACTGCCTCTCTCTCTAACTTTCTCTCTCTAAACTGACCTCGTCTGGTTGAGGACAAACTGGGCTTCGAATTGGATGGCCAATTTGGTTTTGTCTAAGCTGTGAGGGCTCTGATTATCTGGGTTTTTGCTTCGGAGGTATCTATTCATTTATCTATCTTTCTATGTATGTGTATACATATATTTATGTGTATCTATAGTTTTTTTTGCTTTGAATCTTTGTTTGATATTAGGGTTGCTTTGGAAAACTGAATTGGAACAGTTGAAGGTGGGTCTTTGGAAAATCATTTGATTTTGTATGCGTTTTAAAAAACTTGAGCTTTGAACAATTTGTTTACGCTTCAATGTTGAATCAAACAAAGATGGAAGTTAATAGTTTCGGAAGATTCGATCTTTTTAGTTTCTATCTTTCACTCGGTGAAGGCGAATCGGTGGAATCATAGCTTTTTAGGTGAAATTTGAGCTTTGAACAATTTGTTTACACTTCAATGTTGGGTAAATTAAAGATAGAAGTTAATACTTTCGAAAGATTCAATCTTTTTAGTTTCTAGGTTTCGGTCGGTGAATCGGTGGAATCATAGTTTTTTAGTTGGATTGCATGATTATTTCTTTTTCCTGTTTTAATGTCGTTACATTTTTGACCCATTTTTCTCTAGCTGGTAAGCTGGTCGACGACTCGGTTCTAGAATTCTCTTGTTCCCCATTGTACAGGGGCGTTTAGGGTTTGGGGTGTGTCACGAGAGAACACGGAAAGAGAGTGAGAGAGCTAGGGTTTGGGGGCTGAAACTTATAATTTCCTGATCTTTGCATATTGAAATCTTATGCCGGATCACATAAATCTTTGCCGTGTTTACTTTTCTGACGTGATTCTTGATTGTGCTCTTAGTTCATGGTGTTTGTTGTAACAGTTTTAATGAATATGTTAAAGCTAATTGTATTTGAAATCTTGATCTCTTTATGGTAGAAAAGGAGTTGTCCTTTTCGGGAACATATAGTTAAAACAAGCTGATTTAATTAGGTTAAATTTGGGTCTTCGGATTTCAAGTCATTTCTGTTCAAAATAATGTTAGGAGTATGCAATTGGTTTGGTTGCGAAGAAAATTGAGGAGAAAGAATCCTTAATAGTGTTTACCCTGCAAAAAGAGTTCATACTTATGTGCTTTGTTGTTTGTATATATCTCTGTTTAATTGGTCAATACTTATTTTAGTTTTCCTACAACAGGATTAATTGTGGATCAATCTTCTGTCTCAGCCTTCAATTATCAGGCCCAAGTTCATTGAATCTGCCTGCATTTTCTTTTCCAATTCTGTTGCGGGTGCAACGGTTTCTGGGTGTATTTATGGCTGTCACATTTACTCATTTGTCTTGGTGGTTGTGGAGTGGAAAGCATCACGAGCCTAAAATATCCAATGGGTCTTCTTTGAATTCTTCACCCGATTCGGGCATGTTGGAACTAGATACGGTTAAATTCCCTTTGGTTAGTAGGGGAAATATGGCTCCCCCATCTAGAAGGGTTAAGCGAAGATGGCATAGTCGGGAAGAACGAAAAATTGACAGGGAATATGATGTTGTTCTGGTGCCATCAGATGGAGGATGTGTTTCTGGGTCCGAGTCCGATGACTCGGATTGGTCCATAGGATGGTTGGAGCCTCACGGCCCTGGTTTCCAGAGCGATGATGATTCAGAGGATAGTTATGCTGTGCTGGTTCCTTGCTATGGACGTGGTCACGAGGATATGGAGGAGAATTCAAAGGCCAGATTTTGGGATACCATTGGCATAGGGAACATCCCTGATATATATGATAATGGTAAGGGTCACTTTCTGCAATTTTTTTCGTCTTGTTTGCATTTGTTGTACAATCTTCATTTGAATCATTTCCTTCTTTTTGTTTCGTTGCTGGTGAAACTTTATTGCTTGCTTGACTGTGATGTTGTGATACATGCCTTCCATGAAACTGGTCGATAAATGGTCTTTTAGATACTGCATACAAGCAACTTCCGCTGCATACTTATTAGTATCACAATCGTATCAATTTCAAATGGCAAACTCTGGAGTCATTTCTCATAATAGTTGAGTTGGTTGCTATATTGTTAAGCGGAATATTAGGATCAAATCTTAGCCTTTTGTCAACTTTGAGTTTATATGGTTAAACGGAATATTTGAATTCGCATCTAAGCCTTTTGTCCTCTTTTGAGGTTGTTGGTGATCTTTTGCAGCCAGACTCTTTATTAGGATGGGTAAAATCACAGCTACAAAATCAGTCTGTAGTTAATTGAAAGCAGCTAGTACAATCTATAGTCTTACTACATAAAAAGCGAATTTTTACTTCAGCCTTGAATGGTAACATTCGAGTTAAGTAGAAAATATGTTTGCTCGAGGAATTCTATAACCTTCCCGAGGATCGGCAACCTCTGTTCGACTAAGCTTTGATTTTTTTTCTTTTTCTTTCTACCATTTCCATGGTACCAAACTTGCACATTTTTAGTATATTCATTTCATTCTATCCATGTTAGCTGACAGATAGAAGATGAGGGAAGTTTCTGTATACTGCATTCTCAACTTATAAAATCCTCAAAGGTTCATTTTGGAATTTTTTTGCTCAAACCAGTATTAAAGACCTGAACTGCAGGACTTGACTGTTTTGGCCATTTTCTATTTTTAAGTCATCACTGGATTTCTGTCAAACCAAAAAAACATATGCAATAAAAGTTACGTTTTTCTAGTTATGTAATGGACTTTTGAGCAGTTTGAATTTTCAAACGAGCTCACAGAATGCTCAAGTTGTTCCTGGAAATCAAGGCCTGACTACTCTCCATTTGGGATTGCCGTCATCATTCTCCTTGCCTTAATCCCATATAAATGGGGTCAGCCATAGCCATTTTGGATTGTAACCTTGAAATTTATGTTCATTTTAGTTTTCAAAATATTTTCCTGCAAAGCACATTAAACTTCTAAAAGAGATGTAATTGAATGTGGTTATGGCATTTTATTCTAGTGGAATTTCATATCTTTTCTGAAGTGCAAACTCAAGAGACTGAAGTAAGAACTAAGAAGAAAATATGGCAATTCCAAATATACATTGAGGTCTTCTTTAGTTGATGCATCCTCCTATTCTCACAAATAGGCTTAGAAGTACATATATGATTTCTCTCTTAATTATCAACAATAATGACAAGCCTTTTCCCCAACTACATGCATCCTATGTTTCCATTCCGCTACTTGGTCACATCACATGCTATCATATCCTTCCTTACTAACTCTACTCACGTTAACTTTGGTCTTCCTCATATCCTATGTCGCTTTTCCTAATTGATGCACTTAAAGGTCTTCTTTGCACATGACCAAACCATCTTAACTGATCTTCTCTCATTTCATCTCCCAATTTGTGCTAGTCCAACCTTCTCTCAAATGTAATCATTTTTAATTCTATCCTTTCTAGTCTTGCCGCACATCCATCTCAACATTCACATTTCCGCCACACTCACTTTATTCATATGTTGTTTCCTAACTGCCTAACATTATGTGCCTTAAAGTATGGCTGGTCTAATAGTTGTTCAATAAAACTCTCTTTTAATTGTAAGGGACTGCGCCTATCTCACAGTATACTATATCAGTCATCCATTTAACCCATCCCACTTTGATTCTATGACTAACATCATCTCCAATTTCTCCTTCTATATGAATAATTGAGCTTAAATAACGAAAATGTTCACTTTTTTGATTCTCAATCCTCACTACATCCTCATTTGTATTTCTAGATCTACTAAAGTTACTCTACATGTATTCAGTTTTATTTCTACTTTTCTTAAACCATTTTAATTACAAAGCTTCTCCCCAAACCTCCAATTTGGCATTAACTCCTCTAGTTTCATCAGCTAAAACAATATCATCGACAAATAACATACACCTTGGAATATCATCTTGGATGTGTCTTGTCAGCTCATCCAAAACCAAGGCAAAAAGGTATGGACTTAATGCTGACGCTTGATGTAAGCGTACAGTTTTGAAAATTCACAAGTTTCCGCTACATGCGTTCTAACTATAGTCACACAACCATCATAGATGTCCTTTATTATGTCATCCCTTTGTAACTCCTTTCTTTTCTAAAACCACCTTATTAGATCTTTAGGTACTCTATCATAAGCTTTCTCCAGATCGATAAAAACCATATGGAGACCTCTCTTCTTCTCTTTATATTTTCCATTAGTCTCCTCAATAAGTAAATAGCCTCTACTGAATCAAAAATGATTTTCCGACAATTCAATCTCTTGTCTTAGGCATTGTTTAATCACTTTCTCCTAAAGTTTCATAGTTTGACTCATTAATTTAATGCCACGATAATTATTACAACTTTATGTGTCTCCTTTATTTTTATATATCAACATTAGAATACTTTTGTACCACTCATCAAGCATCCTCGTAGTTGTTATTATCTTATTAAACAATTTTGTTAACCAAGACAAACCAGCTTCTCCTAGTCACATCCTAACCTCATTAGGAACGCCATTGGGTCCCAAAGCCCTTCCCGATTTCATCTTCCTTAAGGCATTTCTCTCTTAATTATATTATATTTAAATGATTAAGACACGTATACAATTCTGTTCTCAGTATATTGCAAAAACAGTAAAAAACAAAATTTGATGAAAGAAGTGTCAACATTTTTTCAAGTTTCTGTATAATCTGAGATGGATAAACTGAGTAGCCAAAGTTAACATGACTATGATATAGTAGTAACTAAACTAAGCAGTATGCTTTATAAAATGCAATTCCACTGTAGTAAAAGTCATTCAAAAGTGTATTTTATATGGAGTTAGGTTATGGCGGAGACCTTGCATAGTAGTATCCGGTATGTTTCTATTAAATCCATTGTGTTTGTGTCATATATGTCTTTTGGGTTATTCCATCTTTGTTATTTCAATGGTATTGGTTTTAGTAAGTTGTGCACCATAAATCTTCAGGAAAAAAAAAATGTTGTGCAGTGTAAATTCTTTTAATTCACGGTGGGTAGATGTGATGTATTTTTTATGTTATGCAAAGGTATCTACCAGAGAATGTTGTGCAAGGCTTTTTTTGGTTATGATAGGTGAGAGGCAACTAGGTCATGTATGGAATGAAATTATGGGGAACGCCTTGTCAAATGCCAATAAATGACAAATAAAAAGGCAATCGTTTGGTTTCTTAAGAATTTAGGAATTTCCTACGCCATCCGTTTGTTAAGTCATTCCAACATTTTTTCCCATTTCCTATTTTTCTTATCTGTTTGACCACCTTAGTTAATGTTGGTAAAATATTTGAAATGAGGTTGCTTTGTTAGATTTCCCGTTCCTAGTGCTGTATCTCACTATTGAATGTTTTGTTATTGTTATTTTTCCAAACCAATCTTCTTACTGATTTGTGGGCATATGCATTTATCTAAAAGGAAATATGAATTCCGATTTCCTATTGTCCTAAGATTTATAATTTAGGTTTGAGTTTTTTTTTGCATTTGCTTTATTGTGTAGAGGGCAAGAAGTATATTATGGAACAGTGGCTCTCTTCTCTCCAGAATAGCTGACATCAAGAGTGCTCTTGGTCTAAATATCAGATCTTTGTTACACTGTCTGTTGTCCTTGGTTATCTTGGAGACGAACTTATTCCATTATCTTTGTCACTGAAACTGGAAACAATTGGAAGAGAAGGAGAAATCTATTAAAAAAAAAAAAAAAAGAAAAAGAAAAAAAAGAAAAAAAAAGACTGGTTTATTGTAAGATTACTAGTAGAAGAGGATTGGCTAGTGTTGGCGTTCCAGCTAATATTTTCTGGAGAAGAATGAGCAGAAGATTGCGGAATCATGGTGCCTGAAAATCATTTGCATCCAGAGTTAACTGCAAAGTGTGAATACCGTGTGATATGAATTGCCAAGCAAAAAGGAAAAAAAAAAAAAAAGAAAAAAGAAAAAAGAAAAGAAAAGTAGGCTTGTGTTTATGCGTGGTTAATTGCGTATTCTTTGATGTAAATATGGTTGGTTGTGTATATAAAAAGTAGGTTGATGCTGTATTTTATTGTCACTGTAAATATTCTGAATATCGAAAAAGAAAAAAGAAAAAAATTGACTGTAAATAATATGACTGCTGTTGATAACTGTAAATAATATGACTATGTATTATGTTGTATTTTATTGTCACTGTAAATGTGGAAAACAATGCAGATGAGGAAGGTAAGTGAATGAGATGACCATTCCATTCTTGCACCATTCTCTCGTTCACTCTATTCCATTCCATGCAGCCTAAAAAGACACATTTGAAGAGGAGAGGAACATGAAATATTCTTGTCCTAACAACTCGGTTGATGTTACCTTAATGCTTTCAAGTAGGACAGATCCCACTTTTCTTCTCTCCCTTTTTCCAGCCTTTTTATAGTTGACACGTACCAAAAATTGGAATAATTTATAATCAAGAAGGCAAAAGTTATATAATAAAATTGAAATAAAAAAAAATAAAAAACCAAGAAACAAACAAGTCTGGTGTAGATATATTACCCGACAGAGCCTCTATGACTCTGTATCAAAACAAAAAAAAAAAAAAAAAAAACGTGGGGTTCGAAATATCTAAAATAGCCTCTCTGTTTTTTTTTTTTTTGGTATGACTTCGATTTCTAGTGATTGAAGTCGACTAGTGATGAAGGGAGAGGAAGTGAGAAAGATACGTATAATATATATATATATATATAGAAAGCATAAAATAGAGAGGGATCGTGCGAGGAGAAAAGGGCAAGAGAGAGAAACGCCACACAAAGGTGATATGGTTACGAACGTTAGGACTCCAAATTTGTGCGAAAAAAGAGGGAGAGAAAAGACTTTTTTTATTTTTTATTTAAATTTGCAAGAAACTAACACACTCATTTTGCCTCTAATTCTTTGTTTAGAAAACGTAAAAGCACTACTAGTCTATAGTCGTCGGTGAAAAAATGAGAGACTTAGAATGAAAAAACACTCTACGAAAAAATAAGAGTTTATGTTACCTATTAGTTTTTGATGTTAGTCTTCAAGTTTTTCAATTTTCTATAGTAATAGTTCCTTCTTTGATGCAATCCACAGAACTTAAATTGTTTGATTGTTCATGTAAGAAAAGATTTGCTCGACAATAAACCCTAATACTTTCTATTTAGCCAAATATAAAAAAGATCAATGATACCTTACAAATTTGAAAAGTGTCGAAAAAAAATTATGTGAGCGAGGGCGTTGGTACCACCGCATGACATTATGTGGAAGGGACCATGCCCCCACTCACTAAAGGCGCAGAGCCAGAGCTTCAATTATGGGGCACAATGTAAAAAATAATAAATAAATAAATAATAATCAACTAATATAAATTGTTCAAATCTAAAGGTAAAATAAGAAAAAAATCATTACAAAATAATATGTTAATCATATATGAAGATAAATATTGTTCAAATCTATAGGTAAAATAAGAAAAAAAATCATTACAAAATAATATGTTAATCATATATGAAAGATAAATATTGACAAATGTAAGAACAAAAATATTGATTAGGAATAAATCTTTTGAATACAGTTGTAGGTCTTTCTATTTAGAAACCTATGCATGGATTTATACCAATTGAGTTCATGAATTTTTACTAATAAAATTTAAACAAGAAGAAGAGAAATAGAAAGAATAAGAAGATAAAAGAAAATTGCATACTTTGCACCATAAATAAGTGTGAACAGAATAAATTAAAGTAGAAAAAGGAAAGGAAAAAAACAGAAGAAGAGAGAACTCAGAAAGGAAAAAACAGAGAGTTTGATTGAAAAAGGAAATTGAAGGAATTTGAAGAATAAAATAGCAAAGAAATAAAAAGTTAAAGATGTGATTTTAGAAATTAAAAGTTTTATATACACTATTTTATATATATATATATATATATATATGTAAACAATTGAAAAAAATAACCATATACATTTAGGGGTGGGGCAGCAGAATGTTGCACATTAATTGTATTTTTTTTTTTGCCTATGTTAGTTATCTAATTGTTATTTTTTTTATTTTTTTTTTATTTTTTTATTTTTATTTTTTTTTATTTTTTTTTTGTGCTCTTAGGTCGTTTTTGTGTCTTTGCTACTTTCAGGCTTTTATCCTCAAAATCAATTATAACCGACAATTTCGGGCTTCCAAATGGAGATCTTAATGGGGCTAATTTTCAACCAAAGTGGCAAGCTTCTTGGACCAAGATCATGGTAATTTCTGGACTTAAATGATGATGGACAAATTGGGCCGAATCACAATACAAGCCCAAGAGCAAATTGGGCCACCTCATGAGTCCCAGATCCTGAGAACAAGGCATAAAGTTTTGTTCATGACTGGTCCCCGCCCATTGCAGCAAAAGCAACAACGGCGCGCGCGCAGCACAGACCTAGACACAGGCCTCGGCACTAGACGACCAGTCGTTGCTAGCTTGGAGATGGTGTTCCCTTCAACCATTGAGGCCTCTACGTTGTCCATGAGCAACAAACTTCCTCACTAGGGAGTTGATGTAGCCCTCTCCAAGTAACCATGATATAATTTGTGTTTGAATTTGGGGAAATATATGTATGCGTATAACAAGTTGCTTAACTTTGATATTACATTTGTCATACTCTTTTAATTGATTTTTAATGCTTATAATCCTTCTTGATCAAACCCTTTTCTTTTTTTTTTCTCTGTTTTTTTTTTTTTTTTGGTCTTAGAAAGCTTCTTTGTCTTGATTGAACCAAAATCATCCTTCTAGTAACAAGAGGATGGTGGTTATGCAATAGTTTTCATGGTATGCAATGCAAGAACTTTGATAGGTCATACTTAGGGAAAACGAGTCGTCCTACGTCTTAGTATAATGTGGTTAGGTAGACAATTCGCGCCAACCGAAGATGGGCTATCCTTAATTTGTATGTTGTATGTGCATTCATCTTATTGGCGATTTTGTTGTTAGCTTAACGCCACACGAATCATGGCTATACATTATGTGAATTTCCCCACGTTAAAACACATTTGACCATAGTTACGAGGGTGTGGTGAAGTCAATTCCATAGCCCTTTTTCTCTCATTATCTTCATCATTTTTATTTAATTCTTGCTTTAAGTAGTTAATGCCGTTTTCTTTAAGTTGAGAAACAAACAAACAATCCTCCATTTTTGGATTAAACCGGAAGTAATCTCAAGAATTTAACGGCTATAAACTTCGCAGTCTTCGTGGTTCGACACCTTACATAGTCTTATCCTGCAAGGACTCGTGATATTGCGAGTGGTTTTATTATTGAAAAAGAGTAAAATATTTCTACGCATCAAGCATGTGACGGCCTTAGGCCTACATTGGCTCCACTTTTGACACTTATATCACCCTCATTCGGCATTCTCAAAATTTAAAGGACGTACCATTTTCTGACAAAAAAGAGCAATGATACATCCTCTAAATTCGGAGGGTGACGAATGAAAAATATGTGAGTAGGGGTATGAGTCCTACCACACGACATCACTTTGACATCATGGGGCTCACGCCCCCACTCAAATTACCCTCATTCGGCATCCTTTTGATTTAGAGGAGGTACCATTTTCGACAATAGAGAGCAATGATTCATCCTCCAAGTTCGGAGGATTTCAAAAGAAAATTATGTGAGTGGGGACACCATCATTAGTTCTTTTTTTAATTCGGGGGATGTACTATTTTTCAAGAAAGAGCAATGATATATATTCGCCTAATTCCGAGAGTGCCGAATAAGAATTATGTGAGTAGGGGCGTGGGTTTTACTACATGACGTCAACCGTACCTCATTCGATATCCTTGGAGGATGTACCATTTTCTGACAAGAAAACAAGAAATTAATTAATTCGGTTGGTAATTGAAATATAATTAATGTTACCATTAGGTTCTGTTTGGATAGATAAAAATAACAAGAAAAGAAACGAAATGGGAAATTAAAATAAAAATGATTTTCTAGGATGCATTTGGTTAGGAAGAAATTTTTTCTAAAAAAGTTGGAGGAAAATATCATTTTATAGTTTGGATAAAAAGAAACTTAGTAGAAAACATTGTACTCACCTAAATTGCCCTATTATATAAAATAGCGTAATAATAAAATAAATTTGTGTTTCACTAGTCCTTCTATACCACATTGTTTAGCTAATTATTTATTCCTTATTTTTAATGTCTAATTGACATGTAACAAGGTCCATGAATAACAATGTATATAAGTTTAGAAATTTTATATTTCAATAATTTTGTAGATAAATGAATTTGAGTATAATGCTATCAATAAACTAAAAATTAATTAGTAATATATATATAAAAGATAGGCTTTTGAAGTTAATACAGACCAACAAAATTAATATTTATTTGATTTCCATATCTAATGGAAAACAAATTAACAATAATCCATAGGAAAAAGGAAGTCCTTGTTGGTGTGAAATTCTTTCAAACCCAATAATAATAAAAAAAAAGAATGACGTTGTTGGGTAATATAGGAACCTAGAAAAATAGCCACTCCTCCCACGCGAAAATTGTTTTTGTGCAGAAAACGTTTTGGTGGAAAATAGTTGCGAGAATCCTACTCTCTTAAAAAAATTTCTTTTCACACTAACCAAACTCCTAACAAATTTAATTTTTTCCCTTTCTTGCTACTTCATGCTAACCAAACCAACCTTTAAAGTCCAGCACTTGATTGCCTACTGGGAAATCAGATTGAGATAAAAGCTTGTGAACCTTGAAGAATCCCCTTTAAAAAACTATAAAAATAAACATTAGTAAAGAAAAACACTAAAATCAATTAAGATTTCTATCAAAATTGTGCTATCTCCTAATGAATTTTTATTTACACAAGGATCGCAAGCAAAAAACACTCAGTGTGTGTAACCCCGCTATATGTTCTAAAAAAGTCCCTAATATTTAATTTTGGAACAAACAATAACCTAAATATTAAAAAAACTAAAATGTTCCTCGATAACTCAAAGTCCTCGTGGTTTCACTTGCATTTGTTCCTTAATCTAAATGATAGAT